>OU426861.1:1478151-1508151 GCA_911387685.1 Dolichovespula media | reverse complement strand
CGATTTACGATAATCGACTGTAACGGGTGTACACGTACATATGAAAAGGGAGAAGGAGAGATGGAGGAGGAGGAGAAGGAGGAGGAGGAGGAGAAGGAGGAAGGATGGAGGCAGAGGCGAAGGAGGTGGAGGAGAAGGAGATGAGGAGAATGTCAGAATTGATAAACCAATAATAGATCGCGATATTTCGTTGGGAATGTACGGAGAAGGACCCGACATATCTTGACGAGTTATAACTGCGCGGTAATATCTGTCTTCTCTCTACTATGACGCACAACCATCGAGAGATATCATCGAGTTTATTACGACAGATTTATAATGCATGAGATCGTTTCCACGTTACGTCTAAATCGCATTCTCGATTGGTACGTTCTTTATTATTCGTTGAAAAGAAAAATGTCATAATCCTTGAAAAAGGTTGACGATAGAAAATATGAAAGAAAATTGACGGGTGAAAATAATTCACGGATATGAAAGAGAGACATAGAGAAAGAGAGAAAGAGAGACATGGAGAAAGAGAGAGAGAGAGAGAGAGAGAGAGAGAGAGAGAGAGAGAGAGAGAGAGAGAGAGAGAGAGAGAGAGAGAGAGAGAGAGGTAGTTTACGCGTCGCGAAGACGCGTTTGTTCAGTGCTTTGTATTAATGCACGACGCCAGCCATTATATCTGACATTCAAAATTATTCGATGAGGACGAGACTTTATAGCCGAGTAAAGTGGTAAAACGAAGAGAAGGCAAAAGGCAGGAGAATGGGATGAAAGAGAGAGCGAGAGAGAGAGGAAAGGATAAAGGAAGAGAGAGATAGAAAAGGAAAGAGATGTCCCTCGCCTCTAGAAATATCCATAGTCCATACATTATCTCGTCAAGATGCGGAAGGAAGTTCTAAAAGGTACGATGCAGAACGCTTTCCCGTTAACTTTACTCAAACCGGTGTGTTACCTATAACATTTCAAACGAAATTCTTGTGAAAATACGACGACGCTGGTAGGTACGAGCTAGGTATTGCAAATCCGCGAGTTCTCGAGCATGAAGGAGTCAAGAGAACGAGGAGATATGCGAGGAAGATGAAGAAATGAGAAAAAAAGGAGAAGGAGAAGAGAGTACGATGAGGAGAGAAAAACGAGTACGATTACAACTACGAGTAAGGGGACACGGTTAAGGTATTACATTCTTGCTAGCACTACTGTTGATGGTAGTAGTGTTTCTAGTAGTCGAGAAACAGTCGATGCAGCAGACAGAGAAATGCTACTCGTAGAAAACTCAATGTACAGGGTGTTGCGCGAGAAAGTGCTTCGGTTGAAACATCGGAGTTTAGACATGCCAGTGTTACCGTCTTCCTCGTCATCGTCCTTACCACTGCTGTTGCTCGACGAGAAACTTTTCAACGAGTTTGCCGTCTCCGAAGCGATGCTACTTCTACAAGGAGAGAGGAAGAGAGAGAGAGAGAGAGAGAGAGAGAGAGAGAGAGAAAAAGGGAAAATTCACGAGTATGTACCATACGTACTACTCGTATGTACGTACTCAGAAATCCTCCACACAGCAAACGTTTTCTCTTATTTGAGTGCAGTGCCACTTTCAACGTACATATCTGCTTGTGATATGCTTTTGCCATATCAAAATAATTTTTCTTACGAGTTTAGTTTGTGTGTGTGTGTGCGTGTGTGTGTGTGAGAGAGAGAGAGAGAGAGAGGCAGGAAGGCAAATAATTTTCGAAATGTACACGGTACAGGAAAGAATCGTTCAATTTTGTTTTCTTTAGAATTTGTTTCCCTTTTCTTTCTCCTCTCGTCTGTCTGCTGTCTCTCTCTCTCTCTCTCTCTCTCTCTCTCTCTCTCTCGTTTTTTTTTACGTAATTACGAGAGAGAAATTAAATTCCAAGAAATCTGCGATATTCCTCTTTCACTCGAAAAAAGAGTTTTCGGGAGAAGATAATTCGTATTATGAAGGTAACAGCGAAACCTACCTGGTTTCTGTTCGAGCTGAAAAGACTCTCCAAGATCAAAAAACTCTTCCAAGATCGACCATTAAAGCTAAACTTTGATACCATCCTACTACTATCCTCTTGCGATCCTTGAATACTCGCCGTACTGTTACATCGATGGTTCCTCGACGGTCATGCACTCGTGTGGCCGATGGAATAAATTTGAATCGGGATATAAGGAAATTTCGAATGCGTATTCGAGTTCCTCTATTCGTGAGACGGCATTTCCGATGCCGGATCCTCCTTCGTGACTCCGCCATTTTTATGATTCTTCTTTGTAGGGAAAACATACATATGTATATATCTATATTTCCATATACCTATATAAAGCATATTTATTTTTTTTTATGGAAATGCGGTTCTGTAAATAAAATTATCCTGACAAACGAGATCGCTTGTTCGTTCCATACACTATTATATTTATTATCTTATTTTTATATTTATTGCTTGCAGTATTATATTAATTACTCGAAATTCTCACATTTTCCTCTTCTCTCCTCCTTTTTCTGCTCTGCATCGTTCTATAAAATATAATAATTATATCTTATCTCGCTTAGAACATAAAATAGATCCCATCGATAGGTAATTAGGATCTAATGGGCCTGAGAATTTCGTATTGACGTATTATAGTCCTTGAGGAAGCTAGAATGCGAAACTGCAAAGATCGCATAGATCGAGGTTGTAGATCCGATGTGTAGATCGTACGGTAATGATCTTCAGAGGCACTTCTCGAAAGGCCAGATGCATGCGGCCGCATAAATGTACCGGCTTAATACGGATTACATCAAGATTCATCGATGGATTCGCGGTCGAACGACTTTAACCGTTCCATCTAATGGTCTTCGTTCGATAATAATTTACCTTCAACGACAATGGACAAACATGCAAGGGGATTTCAACTGATCTACGATTTTATCGCAAATATTGTAATCGTTTCTTCTTACGTCAGACTTATGTAGCTCACTTACAGTCAATTATTCTTATTAGCATTAGCCGGTCAATACTTACATTTTAATTATATCGTATATATATATATATATATAATACATATAAGATGGACATTTTTAGTGAAATTTTATTTCATAATAAACTTTGTTATCAGCAATAATACGATTTCAACGATAATTATAATAAAATGATCGTAGTTGTAAAAAATTGAATTTTATCGTTTATTTCGTTGTGTTTCGTCTATCTATTTAAAACTTCTATTATCTATCGATAAGTTATTTTCAGAATCATTTTCATGAATAATAAGGTCTTTTCTAATTTTTTTTTTTTAATAAATAATAAGTACGAAATAAATCACATTTATTACATGCTCTCAAACTTTCTTATCTTGACCGATAAAACGAGAATCGAAAATGAAAATAAAAAGAACTAATGAAAAAGGAAGAAAAGAGAGAAAGAGAATTGTCAGTGATTCGAATCCCTGTTACATATGCATCTCGTTCGGAAATAAATCAATGGGAACAGACTCGCCGTCGTCTGACGTCCCTTCGCCCATCGAATTGGACTGTCGCGCTGCCCTAGATCAGTCCCAGGTGAAACTGTTTCAACAGTACCCATGCGCATTTCTACACAATAATATATATATATATATATATATATATATATATATATATATATATGTATATATATATATGCTGTATAACAACGTTTCTCAATCTATAGACCGCGGTTCAATATTGGGCCGTGTAAATGTTAGCTGCTACCTAAGCAAGAAAAATGATTTTCGTAAAATGTTCAAACAAATTTAAAAAAAAAATATTGCAGTAATAGCAATATGTTTAAAATAATATAAAGTGACTATAATCTGACGGGTTTATAAAAATTGTATTTATATTATATAAACTTTTGGGATGCGATATCATTACAAAACAAATTTATTCGTACGGTAAAAAGGTTGAGAAACGCTGCTATAGGGCGTAGACATTACTTCGAAATGGTGAAATCGTCTAGAATAGAACAATGGTGTGTACTCCAAGACTCTGTAGAGAATCGGGAGTACTCATTCTTTATCTTTCTTTCTTTCTGTCTCTGTCTCTCTCTCTCTCTCTCTCTCTCTCTCTCTTTCTCTTTCTCTCTTTCTCTCTCTCTCTCTTTTTCTCTCTCTCTTGTCTTTATCTCGGAGAAACGAATAATATCTATGTAAATAAGTAGAGTTGACCGAGCTTCGTCCATTCAAGTATATTTTCCAAGCATTCGAATTCTCTAAGAAAGCATAGGGAATACGTCTCTAAGGTGTGCTTATGTACCAAAGGATAGAAACACAGTGAAAGAGAGAGAAAGAGAGAGAGAGAGAGAGAGAGAGAGAGAGAAGAAAAGTATAATGTTTCTACCAGCGAGTATTCCCAATTATTTTCGATAACCACACCAATGAAATCTAACAATAGCGTATAAGTATAACCGACAATATTGAATAATCCCCTCACGTTTTGAACTCCGGCGAATATTGGAATTGTGGAAATAAATGATCCTGCTACAGGATCGTAATCACGAACTATTATTTCAGTAGCGAGGCGTTAACGTAGGTGACACTTCGATGAGGGTGAAAAGTAGACGGGAAATCTGAGATAGAAGACTGGAAAGGGGGAGAAGAGCGCGGAGAAAGATGAAAAATATTGAAAGTATTCCTTTATGAGGAAAATATTTGCGACGTAGAAGGCGACAGGGAGATACCGTTGGTTAAACGGAAAAAGGGTTGATAAGAAGAAAAGGGGAAAGAGAAGAGAGGTCGTACTCAATGGAAAAATCAAGCAAAAATCAAGAAGAACGAAGAGAAGCTACGTCTGTGAGCGAACGTGGTCGAGCTTTTTCAAAGCTCCTTCCTTTCAAATCCTCCTCTATCATTCTTTCTCTCTTTCCCTTTCTTTCTCTCTCTTTCTCTCTTTCTCTCTTTCTGTCTCTTTCTTTTTCCCTCGGAAATTTGTAATGGTCGAGTCAGTTCGGGGAACGCGCGAGGACGCTCAACGACGAACCCTTTTGTCCGTCTTGGCGCGATAATTGAATGCACGATCGCGATTTTCAGCTACTACCTTTTCCTCTCTTTCTCTTTGTCCGCCCTCCTGCCTTTCTTTATTTCTTTCTTGCACATCTCGCTTGCAACACGAGACATTTCGCATAGACAAACGCGCATCTGCCCTTTATCCGGTTACGCGATTCAAACTACCGCCTGATTCATTTCTTTTCCGTCTATCGCTTCCTTTCTTTACTATATATATATATATATATATATATATATATATATATATATATATACACATACATACACACACACGCACACAAACATATATACATATCCCTTTTACTTGTACTCCCTGACTCTTTTCTTTTTTCTTTAAAAACTCGATTATTCGTTTCAACGTTTCATTGGTATCCCTCGCTCACGTTGAGCGTTGGTTTCATAAATCGCAAGTACGAAGCGGTAAGCTTTTCTCTTCGTTTACGTGTTTACACGCATATACGCAACATACCGCTTTCGTAGCGTATTCCTCTCTTCGCCATTAGGACGATGACAGGTCCGGATTTTACGTTTCCTTTGGATTACTCTAACTATGACCGTCAAAGCTTTTTCCTTTTTCTCCCTTTTAAGAATCATATTTCTATATCCTTCCTTTTTTCTCTACCTCATTCCGTATACCAGAAACGAAATCCGTTTCTGCTCTCGTTTGTTGATCTCCCTTAGAATTTGGACGCCGACGAACAAAGCGAGCCAACGCTTTTTTTTTTTTTTACGGCCAAAAGAAATTCTTCTTCCTATGTTCATCTCGAATTTAGCTGGGATTAAAACAATTCATTCGCAGAATATTCAGACACGAATAAAGCTTTGATTGGTGTTATTGTTATCATTGGAATTCAAGAGGATAAATCATAACGTTGTTTTGCTGTACTTTTAATAAGTGCTCTTTACTTTCATGTTGGAATACAAGGATAGGTGAAATATTAAAATTTCGTCCGGAAAAAATCCCATTTCACGGACAATTTAGGACTTTACGTTCCATATCGTTTTAGTTACGATAAAAAACAATGAAGTTACTACTACAATTACTACTTGTTGCTATGTACGATGAAAATAACGAGAACATTCCGTGGTTGTTTGTTGTTCGAGAGAGCTTTACAACGTTGCATTTCTTTACCTTTACAAGCTTGTCTTATTTTCTTCTCTCTCTCTCTCTCTCTTTATTTCTCTCTAACATTCTTACCTCTTTCGCATGCTGACTTCGCATCAACCGAAAGCATCGAATGAATCTTTTCATCGTTTGCAGTACACCTCGTTCTTTATCTAATACCTCGAGGAGCATTAAAAGCACAACTGGAAGACGCTGTCTCGCAGAAATGAATCACAATTTAAGATATTCTCGCAACGTAAACTCAAGAATGACTCGATTTTATCAACGGTTGAGATTCAAAGAAACTTACTCGTAGTCGAGCAAGTTTTAAGAAACTCCAACGATAACTAGTTTAAGATTACTTTGGTCGAATAGTAATTTTACGTCAAGGAAGGTTCATAAAAGTAGATAGTGATAACGTAACAATACTTCGTGCAATTTCGTTCTATGCACATACATGTGCAATAAGTAACGCAAATAATACCTAAAATTAAAAAATTTATTTTCAGACTGAACTAGAAATAATACCATTAGCACATCTAAAAATACGATTCTGTTTTCTTAGCAAAAGAAAAAACAAAGATGGAAGAATCGAAAAGATTTAAAAACTCAAAAAACTCGTTAATGACTATTTTTTTGCTTTCGTTAATTTGCTCGGACACGTATTTCATTAATCAGTCGAAAAGTTTTGTAAGAGGATTCACATTTCTTTTCCTTTTACAATAAAAATTTTTCTTTTTTTTTTTTTAGCTTTGAAAAGGTATAAGAACGAGCATTTCCTCGAGAGAAACGTTATCGAATCTTTTCTATTCCTTTTTGTTTTTTCTTTTTTTTTCGGAACACGTCGCGAGGGAAGAAATAATTTGTAGCGTTTATTTGTTCGATAAGAAGATTCCTCCATGTCGTAGGGAGTCAACGAATAAAAGTACATACGTACACAGAACACAGAAGAGATAGATATAAGTTTAACTTTTTCTTGAAGCTCACGCTATTTTCGTGATACTCTTGAGCGAAGAAGAAGATGGGGTATAGGCGGGGGTTGGGAGGAGGAGCGGAAGAAAACGGCAAAGAAAATACGAACTATTTATGATCTTATCTTTACGTCGAATCAATTGAAATTTTTGACTCGATAGCGTAAAACACGTTCCATAAGAGTTTCTCGTTTAACCAATCGATATCGCTTGCTTTCTTATCTCTTCAACTTTCGTAATTGAAATTTTTCGAGGAAAAGAAAATAAAAAAGGAAAAGAAGATAAAGAAGAAGCAACGGAAAAAAAATAAAGGAAAAGAAAATAGTCCAGGGAAGAATACTTATGAAAAATCGACGGAGCCTCTGACGGACGTGTAATAACCAATTTATTTTAAGGGGAACTTTTTCGTGATATCAATCTTCTCGATTATTTATACCACGAAAATAATTTCTTTTCGAGATGTGGTGTCCGGTACACAGGGACGTCGATGCAACGTTGTGCAACGTTGAGAAAATCTCTTTGTACTCCTATAAAATCCATAAATCTTGTCACCGCGAGTGGTTAAGTATAACGCGCCGAGTTACGAGGCTAATACCCTTTTCCTCCCATGCTTTCTTTTACTCTTTTCCCGCTTGAGCGAGACCGCCCTCCTTCTTCTCTTTCTACTTTCTTCTCTCGCACTTCGGAGTTTTCCTCGCTTTAAAGCAGCTCGTCGTCCCTTTTTCACCGAGCATACTTCTTCTCGTCTCCTCACCTCGATCTACCTCATCGTTTACCGCATGAAGAAATCTTATGATCGAGTTTAATAACCAAAGAGTTTTAGTTCATTCTTTCGATTTGTTAAACAGCGATTTTATGATGGATAGGACACTTTTATATCTGCAATATAACATTACGGGATCTATTTATTTCGTCAAAAGGAAATATTCTTTTGTACTTTACTTGGGTCACGTTCGTAATTGAAAAAATGGGGACATGTTTCCGTACAAATATATATACATATATACATATACGTTATCCTACGTATGTATGTATACAAAAGTAAATATATGAATATAGGCACGTGCTCGCGCGTGACCGAGAGCATATTGAAAATCAAAGATTTAACTGGATCTAACGAAGCCCCACCTCTTATTTTTTATAAATAAAGTCAATGGAAATTTCTGTGCAATTCATATAAAGAATGGATACTTTCGTCGTATACACGGAGGAATATACGTATACGTGTTTACAAAAAAAAAAAAAAAAAAAAAATACGACGGTAATATTGCTCGTGACACGTGCGTCTCCGTAGATCGTCCCATCTAAGGACCTCTCAACCTCAACCTTTGGCCTTACAGAGGAAAGTACGACTGAATGATCAATGGATCAGCAATTCTAAACGGAAAGCGGTAAAGTGAACATCATACAGCGAACAGCGATAAAGAGTTAACGAAGACTTGTTTACTTAACTCAACGTGTAAGTGTATATATGTATTTATGTAAATCTACGTATTAACTATTACGAGTAGAGTATTTTACGTATAACTATATGGTATATACGTATCAACTATTTTACGGGAATTACCTTACTTCTTGACAAGTTGAGACCTCCCATTTAGTGTTTAGCACAGACTTTTTATATGCAAGTAGCTAAAAGAAACACTCTTTACGTTTTCTAAACGCGTAACGGAAAATGATGTAGAAAACGATCGTTCGGAAAGTTCTTAAGGCTAAGGAACCACCTGTTTCGCGAATAGACTTTTTACTTCCGGAAGGATACGACCGAGAAAACAAGAAGGAGGAGCATCTAGGACCGATCGGATTACGTACTATGACCTCGAGAAGCTGTAACGATAAAAGCTCGTGACTTTGACATCGTTTGTTTCCTTCGAATTATCTCAATCTATTTAATCGCTGAAAGTGAAACTTTTTCTTACACATTATACTTTTTCCTTTTTTTTTTTTTTTTTTTCAAGACAATAAATTGTATCTGATATGATCAACATTTTCAAATCAAATCTAAAACAAGTAAACTCATTTAATTATTTTCATCCTTATTGCGAGCAAATAGTTCCATAGGAAACCAATGACCGTTCTGGCGAAGTGGGAGGTCGATGATGACAGTGATATCAAAATGACTCTTTACTTTTTCGTTTATTCTACTATATCGTACAACACAGCTACTGAATTCACGATAATTTCCTAACTCGCGAAATACTCCCTCGTCTCTCCGCCATTGCCACCTACCACTACCACTACCACTCCCATACTCTTTCCGATCTCTGTGTTCTCCTCTTGAAACATCCCTCTCTACCTTTTCCCTCCCATGAGGCGCTATGAGCAAACTGAGTTCTACCAGAGAGTTTGTTCAACGAACGTGGCGACAAAAGCTCGCTGATTAATTAGAACTCTCCTTGTGGATGTATAAACTGTGAGTATGTGTGTGTGTACGCGCGCGTGTTTGTAGGTGCGCGCGTGTATGAATGTGTGTGTATACACAAGCACAAGAGAATGAGAGAGAGGGAGAGAAAAAGAGAGAGAGAGAGAGAGAGAGAGAGAGAAAGGGAGAGAGAGAGAGAGATACTCTCTCAACTATTCAACGATAATTAATTCACTCGACTGACTCGCGATTTTACTTGCCACTCATGTCGGAGAATCCTCGTAAAATCCAGCAAAAACGCGTCCACGGAAATGGTTACACGTCGCGTTTAGGATAAAAGCTAATTCGTATTGCGACGCCTAAACCCGAAGCAAAAGCTTTAAGCCACAACTAGTTTCCCGAATATTTTCTCTTTCCAGAGTATCAACGTGTATGTACACATGTAAAGAAAACGTATTAAAACGAGTGAAAGAAGTATCTTTGTAAAGTACCGTGAGCGTGTTCGCATTTATAAGCGGATAGATAAATTACATTAGTAAGATGGAAAGTTAGAGCGTTGCTTGGAACGTACGATGAATAGTATAATTTAATTTTTGCCATCGAACACTCATTTGGAATGAATTCAACATAAACATGTTGAATAGTTTCTTCTGGAGAAAAAGGAGAAACGAAAGGAAAATTTATAGTAGTTCGCCCTCGATAAATATCTTTTCCTTCTTTTCCATTTTCCCCCCTTTCGTACTATTTTACGAGTTAAGTAATTAATCGACGTAATTAAACTATATTCGATTAACGCTTAGCCGTTTAATTATTTCGAAATAGTTTAAAGCGATCGATTTATTTCTTTTTCTTTTTTTTTTTTTACTTTTTCTACTTCTCTTTTTTTTTGTACTTTCTCTACTTTTTGCTTCCCTTTCTTTACTTTACTTTTTTGTTCTATTTATTTTATTCAATTTAAATATTAACTTTAGAAGAATACTATAAAAAGAAAAATTGGAGTGAGCGTGATGCATTTTTTTTCAATATAAAAAAAAAAAAAAAATACTAAAATAAACGTAAAAAACATAATGGTAGTGAACATGATGCATTTTATTACTTTTTTCCTGTAATAACTTTTATATATTTCAGTTCTACAGAAATATCTTTTTACGAAAGCGAATATATAGTTCCTTGGTAGGAATACATTAAAGCGATAGATCACTCGAATGAAGGAAATTATAGCTACTTGTCTAAAACCGCTTAACGAAGATTTACGAAAAGGAAAGTACTTTGGAATCGACCCTTGGAATTACCGCGAAATGGTGAGTCCGCCGCAAACTTAGTCGTTCGATCAGTTTGTGTACTCGAACAAGTTAACTTCCGACCTTTCCTGCGTTTATCCGGAAACGTGCCGACGTAGGAAACCACCGTAAAGCGACAGGAAATTAACCGTAAATAATTAAACAATCTGATTATTTGTTACTCACTCAATGGAATCACTTCACAATTATTATTTTGCAAAGTGTTATATTTTTTAAGGGATTCTTAACGCAACTTCTTCTTTTTTGTCTTTCTTCCTCGTTCAATACACATACTCTTCCTTTGGGACGCGAAGAAAGGAAATGAAGAAAAAAGAAGATACCGAGGAACTTAACCTTACTAAAGCTAAAACTTTCGACGGTTCTTGTTGTCGACCGATCAAACGTTAAACATGCTTACTGTGCACACCCGAAACAAGTTTTTCCAGTGAATAACTCCGAAAATTTTTCAACTTAAGTTTAATTCGCTATTCGGACCTCGAGTAAAGCGGATTATGCGATTAATTAATTCTATTCGTATCTATGAGAATACGTTCCAGGAATATCGACGTCTCCTCGGATTAATTTGAAGAAAAAGAAAGGAAAGTTGAATTAACGAATTGCAAGAGAAGATGAAAAGAAGAAGAAGAAGGAGAAGTATGGCGACATTTTTTTGAATAATGAACTCGCCCATTGATCCGATCAAAGATCGTCGCATTCTATACCGTCGGTAAAAAAGATTCCTCCTTCAGTTTTGTTATTCTTATGATTTGTATACGTGTATACGTGTATATGCATTATTATTATATTTATATTGTTTATTCTAAATAATAGAGAATAGCTACACACGAAACTGCGTTGTTCAAAAGCTACTTGTAAAATTGCTATAGAATCGGTTCGACTGTTACATTAATTTTTATTATTGAAACGTTTATAATTAAAAAAGCGCTATTTTGAAAATAATTGACAAATTTGTTTGAATTTAAAAACGATATATTTTCATGACCTTTCAATTTCCTGGAACATTTCGATAAAATCGAATCAATCGTTTCGTTAATTTTTACCTCTAAATTATCTATAGTAAAGAACAAATTTATTTTTAAAATAATCAATCACGCTATTTAAATTCATAAACGATCGAACGTCAACATTTTCTGTCTAATTTCGAAAATATCTTTCCTGCTGTTACATTATTTTTAATCATTAAAATGTATGGAATAAAATCGTTTTGAAATTAATAATCCAATCAAAGTCTGAACTTGTAGACATTTATTTTCCCTATCGAAAATAAATTCTGCGTAAAATTTGATCGAATCAGATTAAACTTATTTCATATTATAGTTGAACAAAATTTAAACACGCATATATTTTAGAAAACGTCACTATACATAAAGAACTTGAAACAGAATTGGAAAATTTTATTTCCATCAAAAGTTATAACAAGCAAACGCTTTCCGCGATGGTGATTGCATAAGATATTCCCGGCTGTCGTATTTAAAAAGCTCGTTCTTTCTTGACCCTCACGAAAACCCTTTATTAAAAGACATGGGAAGAAAGAAAGACAGAGAGAGAGAGAGAGAGAGAGAGAGAGAGAGAGAGAGAGAGAGAGAGAGAGAGAGAAGAAAAAAGAGATAAAGAAGATGGAACGGAAAAGGGAGAAACAACCGCATAAATTATGCTTATGAGCCACTTCGTGTGTTCTGCCACCGTCATTTTAAAATTATACTTTTAAATATGGTTAAAAAAAAAGAATTATGTGATAGTGGTAGCGGTGATGGTGTTGGACAGGAGAAATAAGAGAGAGAAAGAGAGAAAGAGAAAGAGGAAGAGACGGAGAGAGAGAGAGAGAGAGAGAGAGAGAGAGAGAGAGAGAGAGAGAGAGAGACAAAGAGGAAAAAATGAGTAAGTCCTACATAGGTGCGGTTTTTCCGTGACGTATCATCGCTAGAAACAGCAATAGCAACTGCAGCAGCAATAACCTTTGCAATTTGGAGAACGTGCCGTTGAAAATTTGTTAGACGGACGAGTTTAAGATCATTATTATCGTTAAGAGTTCTGTTGGCCTTCGCAGTGCGACTTCAGGAATAAATTTCAAGGATTATAGTAGAGTAGATAGCAACCTTGTGCAAAGAATATTGGCTTCGTTCATCGTCGTAACCAAGTAAAACGAAACTTTGGCAGATTTCTTATGTAATTTCAACTTTCTTGTTGCAACTTCACGGTAACGTTTAATGTCGTCGTTCAAAAACTTGACCTTTCTGCACTTTCTCTTATTTCTTTCTTCTCTCTCTCTCTCTCTCTCTCTCTCTCTCTCTCACTCTCTTCTTTTTTCTTTCGTTAAGCACGAAGGTTCATAACTATCGTCGTGGACATAACGGCAGTCAAATATTTACCAGTCTCGTGACGACGAACAATGCTTGACCTTGTTACAAAAAAAAAAAAAAAGTAACTAGGTCCTTATTGGTATAATATGTGTTATTGAAAATTAATGAGATGATTACAGAGTTAAAACTTATAGTCCAATAAGGATATTTAAGACGCAATGATACCCTTGATAATTTATGAGACGTAATGTGCGTTACGTTGCTTCATACTCCACCCACGTAACATCATCGAGAGAAAGCAAAGCTAATTCATCAAGAGCTCGTTAGGCGCTTCAGCTGACTAAAGCTATTAATAAATCTGCCCTGGGTATATTCCTGTTCTCGTAAAGACAACATACGATTACGTCGAGATATTAGAAAATTTATCGTTCGAGAGGACGTCGAAGGTCTATCATTTCACAAATCTAAAGACGATGTACCTCGTCATAAGTCGTTTTCAAGATATTGAAAATCTCAAACTCTTCTGACATCTCGTAGAGAATTGGTTCGCTAAAGAGAGAAGAAAAAAAAAAGAAATTCCTTCTCTCGAAAAGTCGACGATTCGAGGGATGATTTTCTTTCGTCTTCATACGACGTGCTCTCATGTGTATATCGGCATATGTGAAAAAAAAAAAAAAAAGGAAATAAGAATTGAAAAAGTAGGCAGCATATTCTACTTTTCTTCTCTTTCCTCTTCGTCCTCCGCACGTGCAATTCGAAAGTAGATCTCTACCTTGAAGATACTTGACATTCTTTTCTCACAAGTATTTCTCTCCGCTAGTTCCCCTTTTTTCCACCTTCACTCTATTCTTTCTCGTTTTGTCTCGTTTCATTTTTTTCACCGTTCTTGACTCTTTCCTCTTTCTCGAGTTCTACGTCGAGCACTTTCCGTGTTAAATTGAAGCGATCGACTGCTTCGATACCAACCAAGTTTCTCTCTCTTTCTCATTCTCTTTCTGTATTTCTGTCTCTTTTCTTTTCTCTCTCCCTCTCTCTCTCTCTCTCTCTCTCTCTCTCTTTATCCTTCTTCCATTCATCTATCGGAAGAAGATCAAGTAACCAACCCTCTTATCTCACTTTTATCGAGTGAGATTATGCAGCGAGTGCGTCACGTTACATGTTTGAAGTAGATGTTTGATTAACGAGCGTAAAGGTATCAACAGAAAATTCTACGATGTATTCAAATACTTAAATTATTTAAAAAAAAAAAAAATAATCCCTAACGAATTTCATGCAATGCAAGTTTTCCTAAAGGTGTTTAAATGCAGAACATTTATTTACATAAAATGAATGATAACGATAGTTAAGATTAATAATTTTTACATAATAACGAAGGCGGGAAAATAATTTAATGATAAATTTATATGACAATTCCAACAGAGACTACTCTTTACAACACGCGATCAAATACCATCCATCTGATACCATTGCACCGTGATGATACAAAACGATCCGATTTTCTTTTCGGCCGACTCTTTATATCTTTCGCGTAATACTTTTCTCGCATGGATACTCCCTTTTTATCTGTTTTATAGCAAAATACGGTAGTATAAATTTCGCAACATATTATACGAAATTAGACGAAGCTTTTCTCATTATTTCGTTATTCTTTTATACGTCCATGCATATATCCATCCACTTTTGAATTACATACATCCGCTCATGTACTCGCCATCATATTTTAATATTCTCGCATAATATATAAGATTTTTATCAAGTTACCTAGCTTGTGCGACTTAGCAAGAAAAACAAGCATTGCGCTTCGATCCAAGTGACGTTTATTGTCTTCGTTAATTACTCACGTCCGTTCTTACTTCCTCTCTCCCTCTCTCTATCTTTCCTCTTTCGAACATTAGCAAACTGACATACATTAGTGTGACGAAGATAAATCCAAGCCAAGGAAGAGAGAGTGAGAGGGAAAGAGAAATTTGCCGAGAGCAATGAAATTCTTTGGACGTGCCACGAGACATTTATAGATACATGAATTTGGTCGGTCGGGTAAGATAAAGAAAAAGAGACAGAAAGTAGAAAGAGATGGGAAGAGAAGAAGGAGAAAGGCAATGGAAAGCTCGAACGGGCACGATTTTAAATTTTCCTTCCAATTAAAGCTACGCTGGGGACTGCCTTACGTGGGTGGAAAGCAGAACATGGGTAATAGCACAAGAGAAAAAGAGAGAGAAAGAGAAAGATTGAAGGAGCGAGAAAGAGAGTGAGAGAGAGAGAGAGAGAGAGAGAGAGAAGGGGAAGCTACCCAGCACTTCGTCTAATCAGTTTTAAGGCGGATAGATTTTTAAGTCCGGAAACGTCGCCGAAAGTTTCACCTACTGAGTACTTTCTAGTGTGTTGCGGGGGAAGGAAGATAGATTAAGAAAGAAGAGAAAATGTGGTATGGGAGGAGGGAAAGTGGAAGAAAAGAGAAGTGAAGTAAGAAAGTATGTGATCCACGGTAATGGCCGACGCCTCGGAGTTCTCTGAAAAACTTTCGAACCGAAGGTGAGTCACTCTGTCCCTCTCTCTCTCTCTCTCTATCTATCTATCTATCTCTCTCTCTCTTTCTTGCTTTCCTTCTCGAAGGTTTAACAGCTCCTTTATCGTTGTACTTTCGTTTCCGTGTGAGGTGCAATCGTTATAAAAGCACCCAGAGTGCAATATAGGAGAGCAACGTACTCGACTTTCTCAACGGACTTGAAGTTATCTAACAACTACAACCACCGTCATCATATTATATCGTTGTTATCGTTTTATATTACTCGAAACATGAACGAACGAACTTTTTTGGACAGAAATCGCAGCCCCGTATTTGGGTGAATTATATGTAAATTGTATTCTTCGAACGAAGAAAACTAGGACGGTATCGGTGACCCAATACGTGAAAATGAATATTCGTGAAAAAATTAATAATTAAAAGCGTTATACACACACACACACACACAAATGTATGTACGTATATATGGAAACTATGATAAATGAGTTTTCTTACTCGTATCATTTGGATAAGGATCAATTTATTTTGATTATTCTTTTTTTTTTTTATTGCTTTGAAAGTTTTCAAGTTCTTCGTACACAAAGAAGTATCGAAAATAAAACTGTTCTATCTATCGTTTACTTGAGCGCTTATGTTGCGCGCGCGCGTATGTGTATGTGTGTGTTATATGTGATAGGAAAAGAAGATCTTTCTTCCTGTTCTCTCTCTTTTCCGTTAGAGAAACGAAGACGATTCCTTCGGCCAAAGGTATCGCATTTCGAACGTTCACGTCCATTACAGTCTGACGTATTAAGACGGTTCGCAAGCAGCCACCATTAATCACTATCGAAGAATCAATCACTTTGCGCGGCACACGTCGAAACGGATAGCCTCGGTACCTCCGTACGATTCTCCAAGTGAAAATTATCCTGACCGGTGAAGCGAGAGTGGCTGTTGTAAGAAGGACGCTCGAAGTTTAACGGAAATACCAAGCTTTCTGGCTGAAACGGAGGCTAACCGAGTTCTCTTCGACGGATACACTTCGACGAGGACAACCCAACTTCAAAATTGTACCTAAGAACTTGGCCCGTTTGTTAACCGCAATATGATTAGAAGACACGATGTTTCCCCATATGCAAACTTCGGTTTTAATAACTAAAATGATATTCATCCTTTCAATATATTCATTTAGCAAATATAGAAAGAGTAAGAGTTTTTGTTAAAAATAAAGAAATAAAAAATTAATAAAGTACTGTGTCCTTTTAGCTCGGGCAAAGTACAAAGGATGAATGATAACTTACATAGACACGATTGAGAATAATTCTGTAACAAAAGGATGTGTAATTTCCATCTTAGAGCGACCTACGTAAAATATTATATCGATATTTTGAAAATTTATGACGGTATAGAAGCGAAGAACGTTTTAACGCAGCTCACAATCCCACGGCAGTAAACTCTTCTTAAACCCATTTTCTTTCTCATTCCTGCTCTCCCGTGAACCTCTACCCACTCTCTCTTCTCTCTCTCTCTCCTTTTCTCTTTAAGTTGCACACGATTTTATCTTCCACGTACGCCTACGAAATGGTCAATTTCTTCTTAGAGTTTAAATGCACTGAACCTGGATAAACTCGATAAAAATCTGATTGTTTTGAGGATAGAGATTTGGGGGAATATGAAGGAAGAGATAAATGATTTCCCATGTAAAATGCAAATATGAAACGTAGAGTAGGGTGTATATTTACAAATAGTAAAGATCGTCTTTCGAAGAATAACAGTTTCGTAAACGACTATATTTCATTCGGAAAAACAACAATCGCGTAACGAGTAAACAAGTAAACTGAGAGAGAGAGAGAGAGAGAGAGAGAGAGAGAGAGAGAGAGAGAGAGAGAGAGAGAATGAGAAAAAAGAGAAAAAAAGAAAATTAAAAAAAGGACGATTAAATATTGTTAGCACGAGTATATAGCTGCTTCAGCAACAAACCGCACCTGCGTCACTCGTCCGCCAAGCCCTTTCTCTCTCTCTCTCTCTCTCTCTCTCGCTCTCTCACCGTCAGTCCCTACAGAAAAAAATATGATCTCTCGCAAGCTCGACAGCAACGATTCGTCGTGGCGTGGCTCGAGGTAACGCGATCTACTCGGATTTGGCCGAAAGTTTTAGCAAAAATTTCGTGAAGCATGATGAAACATCACGCGAGTATAGTGTAAACATTTGAATTAAGAGAAGAAAGACAAATGAACGGAAAGGGAAAAAGAGAGGATCAGTTAATTAAACAGTTCAACTATAAAAGAGAGAGCGACGAGTTCAGGATACATTAATCGAGTCTTTCAACGTTGCCAATGAGATTATTTTCCGTGCGACGAGTCACTGCTTGGTACTTCTTTTCCAACCAAAAAGGACGGTCTTGTCTCTATGTGTCTGTCTATATGTGTGAACGGCCATTTTCTGGCTCTTTGAACCGCAAAAAAGTCGGCCTCGACCACAAGCGCACACGTCGCACCACGTGCCACGCACTTGGTTATAACCCTTCTTCTCTTTTGACTCTCTCTCCCTCTCTCCCTCTCTCTTTCTGTCTCTCTCACTTTCTATCTCGTTCTCTTCCCCCCATCTTTTTCTTTTTTTCTAGCTTTTCCTTCTTTCCTTTCCTATCCTTCTTTCCACGGATGGAAAAGTCGTGGAAAGAGGGATAAAGTGGCAGTGATGGTGGTCGTGCTCGGTTGAGCGGAACCAAAACCGGAACGTATTTACGGAATTACATCCTGAGACTTATTCCTCCCTTTGTATCTTTTTCCGGCCTCTCCTCTTTGTTACTCTCATTTTCTCTTTTTCTCTTTTGCTCTTTCTTTATTTCTATCTATCTATTCTTTTTACGAAGTTTCTTTTTCGATGTTAAACCCCGACAACCGCTTAAAATTCCCTCTTCGATGCTAACTGACAAACCGTTTCGACGTAACCTTTCTTCTTCTTCTTCTTCTTCTTCTTCTTCTTCTTCTTCTTCTTCTTCTTCTTCTTCTTCTTCTTCTTCTTCACCTTCTCCTTCTACTATTTCTTTTTCTATCTCGAACGAGCGTCCGTCCGAGCAATAAAATTTGCATGGATTTTCTGGATCCTTACCGTTGAGAGTTTCTCTATACGAGTTTTCTTCTACGTTCCCTCTCTGTCTCTGTCTATCCCTCTTTCTCTCTCATTTTCTTTACAAAGAAAAAGAGAAAAGTCGTGTACGTACACGGGAAAATCGCCGCGATATCAGCTGAACGTGTGTAAGGTGATATTTGCATGAAGTCATGAAAAGAAAATCAAGACGGTCGAGCTCTCGTTTTCACGTATGAATTGCATTGTAGATTTGAAAAAACGATCGTCGGCATCCTGTTATGTTGGTATTACTCTATTTCATTTTTTAACTGTACTCTCTTTCTCTTTCCTTTTCGCTGTGAAATATCAGAAGAGAGATAGGATAAACAAAAAAAAAAAATTATAGCAAATAATATAGAATGAAGATTCTCATATTTCGTATGATAGGAGAAAAATACGATGCGAGGGGTAGTTAAATTTTGTGTTGAACAAAAAGAAAGAAAAAAAAAAAATGCAAAAAGAAATAAAATATTACAATTATGAGCACGCATAGATTTGAATGGATATTGAATGTGAAGAATAAATGATAATTAAAATAAATAGAAGAATGCAGTTAAACTCGTACATGTTCTTTGAATAAACAGAGAGGTAGAGGTAGAGAGAGAGAGAGAGAGAGAGAGAGAGAGAGAGAGAGAGAGAGAGAGAGAAAAGATATCTATAATTTTTCGATACTTTCACATGTGCATCGATTTCGGATATGTTTTCTCAGCTAGTCTCGGACCGTAATCGAATAGAGAATAGTGGATTAACGTTGGAAAAGAGGAAAGAGGAAAAGAATCGAAATACGAAGAATTATAGACCTAGTAAAAAGAATGTGATAGAGAGAGAGAGAGAGGGAGAGAGAGAGAGAGAGAGAGAGAGAGAGAGAGAGAAAACGAATCCGAACGTCCGATGGAGAATTAAAGCATCGAAACTAGGAGCACCATCGCACTTGAGATTTGTGAAATTTCGCAAATTTTACTGTTTGCCCGACATTATTGTTCTCAACGATAAAAACCATTTCGCTCCGAATTCTATCTCTTCTACGTAAATTTATCCTCTGTTATATATATATATATATATATATATATATATATATATATATATATATAATTATCCTCGTACTATCCCTAGGCAGATTTCGTTATCAATACAAAGCCGAAGAAAATGAACGTTTTTCTTATCGAGAATTCTCTTCTTCTCGTGAACGTTGATTGCACTAATTAAAGAACGCAGTGACCCGAAAACTAAATGGAGAACCAAGGAGGTAAAGAAATCGTGTGAATCGAATGATCCGTGAGAAATGGGAAAAACGAATAGAAAAAAGCGAAAGAAGAAGGTATTGATTTGTTGAAAGAAAAAAAGATCGAAAACGCGTTGATGTTTTTCTAAACTAGTCCATCGATGATAGAAAAGGGAAAAATGAAAAATCTCTCTCATTTCGTACTTCGATTTTAACCGAACGAATTCACCTTTTGTCGTATTTCGAGCTTACACGTCATTTCGAACTACGGAACTTTCATATCAGAACTCCAGCTTTGCGAAGCGTTCGACTGTTCTTACAAATACTTTCTCTCTCCCTTCCTCCCTCTGTCTCTCTCACTCTTTTGTCGTTCCAAAAAATCAGATCCAATAAAACGATTATCGTTTTTTTTCGTCTATCAGCGATACATAATTTTTTTTCTCAGAGAGAAAGTAAACTCAATGACGAAAGGAAGCTGTTTCGACGAACCGTCGATAGCTCGATTCTCGTAACGGATACCTTCAAAATTTCTCGAAATGTTAATTACCAAACGATGGTTGACAACGCGAATAATAATATTCGAGATCGTTCGATGCAGATAGCTATCACAGATCGGCGAACTGAGTAATAATAATTAAAATCAATCCGTACATACGGCGATTACAGGTCAACGACCTAATTAATAACCATCGAAAACGTTCGTAAAGATGATACGAGAGGTTTGTAATCGGCATCAATTGTTATTCGATATTGTAGAGATATCGAAGATATGTAATTACATTATTATTCCTGCTACTATCTCACTTGGCATTTTATTTCTCGAGTTCAATCTCTATCGTATCGTATACAGTCGCAATCGTACATGGGAATTGCATATTCTCAAATTTCTTCTATAACAAACACTCATTCGCGTTAAAAACAGTAGGAATTCGTTCGTTCTCCGATCGTTCTTTCGAAAACTTTGACCTTTTCAATCTTCATCCTATCGAAATATCTTCCTCTGACAATTGGTTCTTACGGAAACTCTTTTTGCACAGTAGCATTGGCCAAATCGATATTAAAAAATAAATCAGATAAAGATACAATTGAGGTATTAAGAACAAATATTTTCATTCAAAAATTTTTTTTCTTTCTTCGTTATCAACATAATTGTCACCTTTAAAATATATGTATATATATATATATATATATTACACACTTTTATAATAACATGATATAAGCAACTCTATATACGAATAAAAGTAATTTACCTAAACTTTCAAAACGACGTTCCGACAAACGAAACAAACGTTCGCGTTTCGTTGAAACTTCTCCTTCGTATATTTCTTTTTTCCTTTTTCCATCACGACGCAAAAGCTGTGCTTTAACCCTCTTTTTTTTGTCATTTCAACTCACTGCGAGCGACAGTTTTCACTTGAAAGTTTCTATGAATATACGAAACGAAATGTCGGTCCGTTTCAAGCGAAGGATCGGACTTTCGGAAAACATCCATATAATTCAACCCTAAAAATCACTTTATACTACGAGGATCAAATCCTATCATTTCTCTAATTCCTTTGAACAGATTATCGTGCCTTTCCCCGGATCTACCGTCCAATAAATCTCCCCTCCCACATCCTTCTCAAGAATTTTCTCTCTTGTTCTTACGAAAATTCCAATATTAAATCCACGGAGACCTTCGTCAAGTTCAAGGTCAAAGATCGTTAGCCATCAACGATATAACAGTACGAACATTTCCATCGAGAATTTAATTTAAATCCGAAAATCAATCAATCGATCCATCGAGTTTGTATCATGTAATTAATACGGAATGAAACAAAGCTTTCGGAAACATAACGTTATCCTATTACTAACGATTTATTAAACGTTATAATAAAACCAGAAAATCTTGTTCAATCGAATTAAATCATTAACGGTGCAAGTATTACATTTAATTCATAACGCTCCTATCCGTAATTATCCTGACATATACCAACCGAAGTTATTATCTCTCTTTCTATTCCTCTCTCGTATCAATATATAATAATTTTATTCCCTTCCTTTTATCGATATTTAAACTCTCGGCAGACTCGAACGTCTGATACAAACGATGAACGGCATATATTGAAAAGAAGGAAGATAAAAAGGAAAAAAAAAGGAAAAGGGTACCACATTTGTATCGTAAAGTAAAGATCAAAAATTCTATTTCTTTTTCTCTTCTTTCTTTCTCTCTCTTTCTCACACACACATACACACACACACACACACTGTCTCTCTCTCCCTCTCTGTCTTACTTTCTGGAATTTCTTTAGAAAACTCTTGTAGAGATACGCATATTCGAGAATCGTCGGGTACATCTGTATATACACACCGGGTGGACGACAAATCAAGATCAGCTGGCTAGGCGAGGGTGCGACTCCGCTCAAACGGGGCCATCTACACTGAAATCGAGTATATCGTAGGCGAGTAAGCGATCGAGTTGGTATAATAAATAAGACTTAAGAGGGGTCACGTTCACCCTATCGATGCCCTTACACGTAATCGTGTACGAGCTTCGGAGCCGTTTGGTTTACCATTTCTCCAAATATACTCCCTGCTAACCGTTTTGACGCTTTACGACGAAGGGAATCGAGCACGCATTCGGTATTGCCAATCGACGATGAAGAAGCGTCGCAGAAAGCTTAAATTTATATAATATCGACGAACCTTCTAAAAGTAATCCCTTTTTCTTTTTTATTCCTTTTCTTTTACATCTTCTCGTTTCACGATTAAATTGTAGGGAATTTTCAACGTTACAATGTTCGTACAATCGAACTTTCATAGATTGCTTTACAGAGTTAATCGATTTTCAATTGATCTTATTAGTTAAAAACAATTGCGACGGTAGATGTTTTTTTCCGTTGTTACGAACGAACTTTTATTGATATCATAAACAAAATTACTCCCAATAAACTTTTTCGTCGATATTATCAGTATTTTTCTTTTACTTGTTTTTTCTTTATTTATTTATTTTTTTTTTATACATATATATGCAAAATAAACTCGAGTTGATGTTCTGTTCTGAAATCGGATTAATCATTTCACATTGGCGAGGACTACTTGCGAGGTGACGAATTTAAAAAATGCGAAGTAAAGAAAAATCGTTGTAACGTTGCAGGCGTTGGTGGGAACGATCAATTATATGGCAGAACGGGTTATATCGTGAGGGAGATCAAATCGGTGCAATAAAAAGGACTTGAAAGTAGCGAGCTTTATCGATATCCTTACATATAACCGAGAAAGAGAGAGAAAGAGTGCGCTCATATATATATATATATATATATATATATATATATATATATATATATATATACATACATATAAATACATAGATATATATATATATGTATATCTATGTATTTATATGTATATATATATATATATATATATATATATATATATATATATATATATACGTATGTGCCGACTGGGAGTTCCACTTTACGAGGAGTCTCAAAGTGGCGCGTATCGGTAATCGAGTAGAGTTCTCGTCGAGGAAATTTTTCTTCGAGGCTTTTCGAAGTCGAGAAAATCTCTAACGGATAAAGCCAAAAGGCCTATAACCCGTACGATATACGTATATTTTATACACGTATCCACATTAAACTCATTTATTACGCATTGCGTTTCCTCTATATTATTTCTATATTTATAATCCATAAATGTACGTTATTACGCATTAAATTATTGACAGTTACGAAATCTAAATTAATCTGTTACCAAATAATCAATAATTTTCGGCTAATGAATGAATGATATTATAGAGAAGATATTTATCTCGGTTAACATTGGTTTCAAAGAAATAGAAAAATCATGAATTTTTAAGGGTTATTTCATCGTATATTACTTCACGTAACGCAAAGTACATATCTCTTTCGAAGGAAAACATTTTTATCGTCTACCTAGGTAAGCGACTTCATACGAGTGGTTATTAATAGTATGAAATATGTGGAAAGAGTGTGCGAGTAGGAGGTCCGGATCCACGTAAGAAAGATAAGTAAATCGAACGATTCGTTTCCCTTCCGATAACAGGAACGCCGTTCGTTTTAGAGTACGAAACGGAGTTCGACATTTTCGCCATTCTATGTTCGAGAAGCATTTCCAAGGAGCGGAAAGGTCATATATGGGAATTTTCCTTTGAAGGAAGGTCCCCAGGCAAAACGATCGACGATTCCAGTTAGATTGGTAAAAAATCATACCTACATGACTAACAAACTAATTGACTTGATTTGCACTCCTTTCATAGTTTTAAGATAGGAAAAAGGAAGGGAATTATGAAAAAAAGAGAGAACAGGTAGAAAAGACGTCTCGAAATTCGCGCGACCTTTTGGTGACGGTAGTTAATGTAACAATTTGAGAACGATGAATAAAGAAAACGGACGTAGATTCGGTCCAGCTTTCCCATCTCTCTCTCTCTCTCTCTCTCTCTCTCTCTCTTTCTCTCTCTCTCTCTCTCTTTCTTTCTCTCTCTCTCTCTCTCTCTCTCTCTCTTTCATCTCTCTTTCATCCAACCTTTCTCGTCTTGCCATTACGACGAAAACTTCATCCGTACGGAGATCGTAACGAGCTCTGATTCCGGTCTGGTAACGTGGTAAGAGAAACACTCCGGAGACACCTCCAGCGAAACTCGCTTTCTTTATCTTCTCTTTCATTTTCCTCCTTGTCATTACCATATACTGAATCTTCTCTCTCTCTCTTTCTCTCTGTCTCTCACTCTCTCTCGAACATGTAATCATTCTTTTTCTTATGCCCCTGACGCCGTAATTATTGCATAACGAAGTTAGACCACCTTCCAACTTTACGTATTTGTTTTTTTCTCTCCTTCTCTCCCTCCCCTTTTTTCTTTCTCATATTCTATATCGTTCCGTCTAGTCTCTTTTTTTCTCTCTCCCTTCCTCTCTCTTACTCGCTCTCTCTCTCTCTCTCTCTCTCTCTTTATCTCTTGCAATTTTCTACTACGACGATATTTTCGTCTTCACACGTTCCTCGAACTTTCTTATTCATGAAAAAGAGGAAGATATCTGAAGGATCCGTTATCAGCTATAGCAAATCAATATGCTCAAAAGAGGTTGATACGAACGTGTATTATTTTCATCGAAGTAAGAAGATAAAATTTATTGTACTTAAACGGAAAATTAATAAAAGTAACCCTTGTTGTGCGCACCTCAAAATAATTTAAAGCTGTGCAATTGAGGTGAG
Source organism: Dolichovespula media (assembly GCA_911387685.1). NCBI lineage: Eukaryota > Metazoa > Arthropoda > Insecta > Hymenoptera > Vespidae > Dolichovespula > Dolichovespula media. Next base: position 1,483,058 of record OU426861.1, on the reverse strand, counting down.
CTATAATTCATGCACTTTGAACAGCTGTCTTTTATACAGAATGAACAATTTTGTCTCCAAAAAAAGGAAAATACTGTATATTCTTTGAAACCTCGGAAATATAAATCGGTAGGTTTGAAAACGCGTTTCCAATTCCGTCATTATAAAACAAAATAATTCATGATTCATGCGATGCACAAATTGTTTTAATAAGAGCTCCAAGTTGGTTTGGGGTGTCCATATTTAATATTTCAAAGGAATTACTTATCTGTCGCAGAATAACGTAGGCTATCGATTCATTTATTTTGATTAAGAGCAATGGAAAGGAGTAACGAAGAGAGTAGGAAGAATGCTTGTACATTCGCGTACAATATCGATAATCGCGGATTAATCCAGAAATCACGTCGATCGTTCGTGAAACTTGTTCTCTATGATCCACGTGATCTCGACGTGTGCATTTAATGGAGTTCGCCGAACGATTCATACAAAATAGCGCGATTAGTTTCCATATGGTGTCTCTACCCTTTCCTCTCGATCCTCATTTATCGATTCTCCTCGTTTTCGATAAAAGCTCGAAAGGATAGAGAGAGTGCACGCTCGATGACAGCACGTTAACTCTCTGTTCGTTCTTGCACGTACGAGCTCTCCAGTTTTCCCGTTAATTTCGATGTCGTTCGTTTCCTCATAAATGCACATTACTTAACACATTATCGACGTGTACAATTTTACAGAAACTGTTCATCGTACTGTGTAACGATTACTTTTCAATGATTTCATATTCTGTCGGTATATTGTACATGGGCAAAGAAAAAACGAAAATGCAAATATTTTATGATTATTTAATTTTTGTCGTTGTATATTTTATAGTTATAAGTAAATCTAATTTATACACGCAAACGTATTTCTTTTTCGATGACAAGATCTCTCGTTATCTCCCTGTAATGCGTTAAGAAAGAGAACTACTTCGACGGTTTCGAAAAAGGATATTCTCGTCGTTTTTTTTTTTTTTTTTGACAAATCAATATGTTCGTTAAAAAATTCTTGTATATCGTTAAAATACATGTTTTACAAATTTAAACAAAAAATTTCACGATGAAATATTTCTTTTGCGAGCTGCAATGTACTTAAATGTCAAACTTTGCTTGAAAAATATTACTATCTGGGTGATCAATTTTCTGTCAAACATGATCTATTAAATGAAAAATTCTTATGTCATTTTAAACGATAAGATTGTAATTTCAGTTGCACGAAAGAATTTTTAACAAAATATTTTTATTTTCTTAAGTTTCAACGATAAAATTAAAAGAAAGTGGTCTTTCAATAAATACGAACTTATTGGCTTATAAAATTCTACGTAGAACTTGAAACAATATTACCCGAGACATACTGTAAAAATTTCAAATCAATTCGAATCAATAATTCGAATTCTGACGTAATAATTTAGGAACATATCTCCGATATCTCAAATATTAAAATACAAAGGAGAATATTCGACCTTTTGAAATAGTTATAATAGTTCCACCTTTCAAAAATAAAATTATCTACTGACATAGAACTACTTTTATTTCTGTCTCTATCTCTCTTTCAGTATCGTCGAAGGAACAGCCAATTCGCAATTATTTTACTGATGATGAATTCACATTTCAAATTGCTTGATGGTTAAATTGGAACGAATTACCAATGGATTTGTACAATCGTTTCCCTTTATTCTTTCTTCTACTTTACATGCTTCAACTATTTCATTTTTCATTATTACTTTTTATTAAACGACTAACGATTAATTAAAAGAACAGAAAAATAAAGTATTTAATGTCTCATTATCAAACGACAATTCGAATGCGTACATACTCTTTTCGTTTGATTTCTTTCTTTTGTATTTGGAACGATACTCTTTCCACGATGTCCGCAGGGATATGGACGTTAACGTAACGGGTGGATGAGAAGGAAATGGAAGGATTTTTGCATTCATTTATATTCATTCATTTTACGTTACATTCATTTCGTATTCCGTCGGATATCCTCTCGATAGGAAGGAAATTTTTCGAAAGCGTCGATCGATTTAGTCTCTCTTTTGTTTGTGCGTGTTTAGACATACAAATAAGAATGATAGTTGGACGAAGATGAAGATACGATAACTAAGCGAAAACGTTTAAAAAATAAATGCTAGTTCGTTGATGTGAAATACGAAAGTATACGTATGTATGTAAGATATATATATATATATATATATATATATATATATATATATATATAGAGTGAGAGAGAGAGAGAGAGAGAGAAAGAGAGAGAGAGAAAGAGAGAGAAAGAGAGTTTTGTATAAACGTTTAGTTCTTCTTATCTTCGAGACGAAATACATTTTTTTCCATCGAAAGAAGAGCTGGAAAAAGGGAAGGAGTAAAGGGTAAGGAAAAAGTGAGAGAGGAAAAATAAGGTGGCAGCACGCATGGAGAAGTAATATCTTGCCGAGCATACATAGTCAACGAGGTAAGCGATGGAAAAATCACGGCTCGACGTGACGGACGCGTCTCGACGTCGGACGAAAAGAGTGGAAGAGAGAGAAAGAGAGAGAGAGAGAGAGAGAGAGAGAGAACGAAGTGCCAAAGGCTGACTGAGAAACGAGCGCTCGTGAAAACTAACGCTTCGCCGTTATAGAAACGTCCTTCGAGGATCAACGCGACTGTTATGCTCGATCGAGTTGAAATAATTCGATGAAAAATTAAGCTCGATTCTCTATCGAAGACTATCTATTCGCTTATCTATTATTTTTCGTTTCAATATATATACGAGAGAGTCTCGGATAGCTCACGGAATAAAGGGGATAGCGGATAGACGGGAAGATACTAAGTAGAAAATACTTCCCATCGTTTGACTAATTATAAGTAGAAATAGCAAGTTTCAACATAATTGAATCGTTAGTTTGTGAGATATCGTACGTACAAGCGAGTCAATCGCAAGAAAGTACCGCGAGTATGGATTAAAATTGGATTTCACATCGCCGTAATAAAGTTCCACGTTAGACAAGAGAGAACACCTGAATACCATTTTGTAAGAGATGTCTGCGGTTTATGGAGACTCTCTTGCCCTCGGAAAACCATGGTTTACAAATGACGTAGTCTTTTCAAGGAAGGCAGTGAGTCGATTGAAAACGACCACCGCCCGGCGACAGTCCAGTGAGGTCACTTCATTTGACATTGTCGAGAAAGTTGAAAAACAAGATTGATTATAAGTATAAGGGTGTCGCAATAACTGGAGAGTACTGTGCTGGTCTGCTGTAACAACTAGAAAAAAAAAAACAGGAAAAGAAAAAAAAGAGAAAAAAGTACAAAGGAAAAAAAGAGATAAAAATGGACCAATGGAGGTTTTGCTTCTGCAAGAAAAAGCGCGCGTGCACAAGAGCAATGTTTCAATGATTGTTATTCACAACTGTGACTTCGAAACGTTGAATCACTCTCCGTAAAATTCGAACCCGGCTCTGTCCGTTTATTATTTGTTCAGAAATCTGAAAAAATGTGCTACGAGGGAAGAAATTTAGGATTGATAAAGATACCAAGTTTACAATTTCGGCCTATTTCGATAATAACAAAACATTTGTTTTCGTGAGTATGAACAAGTTAATTGGACAATCTGAAAAAATATATTGCAATCATCAAGGGAGAATATATTGAAAAGAAAGAATTAAAGGTGAATTTTTATTTGTCCTCTTTTCCCCATCATTCCACGAAACTTTTTTACCTCTCCTCGTATACAGATTAATTGTTTTGAAGCCATTACAGTATGCTATCGATATCATGTTGCATTGTTTGTTATTTCTTACTGTTTCTTTTTTTGTTAACGAACACATAACAGATAAATCCATCTATCTTCCTCACGAGCTGTAGTTTTATCTAATCGGGACGCCTACAATCGAAAGGATAAAAAATGTTTAAGCATGACGAATTCGAGGCGATCATGTTCGACGGACAATCGTTATTGAAATAATACTGTAGATAAACAAAAACATATGAAGGATAAGAAGAAAGAGAAGAATTTAAAAAGCGTCCGTCTGGTTCGAGCGATCGATTTAATCGGATCAATCCAGCGCGTTTCGCGTATCTGGCCGGCAGCGACAAGAATGGCGGAGGAAAAAGTTTGAAAAGTCGATAACGTAACCGATCGACTTTCATAATAAAAGGAATACGAACGAACGAAAAGAAAAAAGAGGTAAAAAAGAAAATGAAAAAGAAAGAAAAAGAGGGAAAGAGAAAAAGAGAGAAAAAAGAAGAATATGAAAAGGTATTACGATTGAAAATCCTATCGTTCAAGAAAAAATGTTGTTATTCGTGGACAATGTTGAATATCCACGTTAATTTCGTGCTTCGGGAAGTCATTTCTCTTTTCGTTTCAAGATTCAGAAGACTTTTCCTCTGGTTGAGTGTTAGGAAGGGAAAAAAAAAGGAATATAACAAGAAGGAAAAGGAAATATAGATATAACAACTCGTAGTAAGAGTTTTGTAGAAAACAGAGAAAGAGAACGAAAGAGAATGCGAAAGAAACTCTCCGCTTGAATACTAAAGAAGAATGAAATCCGCCCACTAAAATAGAGAAAATAAACTAGCGTGTAGTGTACGCTATATAATTCCATACAATATTAGGATGATTATCTTTTATTTAAAAAGGAAAATATAGAAAAGTTATAAACAAATAAAAAATGTATCGCATTTAGGATTACAAATGTTACGTTCAACGTAGGAAAAGAAATTTAAAAAGTAATTTTCAACAGGAAGCCGCTATTTTCAGTTGGTCACGTTAAACGATTTAGTTCCTATATACAACACCATCTCGCGTGATCTTATTGTTAGCTCGAGTCTTTGAATTATACTTTGCTCGGCTCGCACGTACCGAAAAAAAAATGTCGACAAATCCTCGCCGTGATGGAACTTTAGCTCGAT
>OU426861.1:1463151-1475651 GCA_911387685.1 Dolichovespula media | reverse complement strand
AAAGTTGGGAGCAATGATGGTAGTAGCATCGGGAAGGGCTGAGAAGACCAAACGTTCATCGCTACCAACGGGACTTTAATTCCGGATAAAATCGTAAGCAGGATCGAACTAAGAAGGATTTCTTTTCTCGCCACGATCCGTCCCAAACACCAAACTCTCGTATCGCTTTTCGTTGTCCTCGTTTCTTCCTTTACTTTTCTTTTCTTTCTTTTCTTTTCTTTTTTTTTTTTTTTTTTTTTTTATTGTTCTCTACGAAAAATCCGTTCTCCGATATCGTCCATATCAACGAAATCCATCGACGTTACTGCGTATCCAGAATTCACTTTCGAATTCTAACGGCAAACTTTTCGTCCCGAACACGCACAACGATCGATACCAATGCTACGGTAACGATTTATCGATTCCCCGAGGGTATCTCGGTAATACCCTCAACGAGATTTTGAAATTAGGCTTGATATCACGTTTCGAAAAACTTACCCCCCACTATCAGCAGCAGATGAAACAGAGTACGTCGCACTCTCCCGCATTTCCTTCGAGTGGAGTCTTTATCCATCCTGCCGAGAAGTAAATCTTCAATGTTTACTCCCGATCGGTCTTCCGAATCTTCTCTTCCACTTCCTTTCTTTATCTTCAATGTTCACCGAGTCACCGTTCACCGTGTCGCGTCAATCGGCGCCTTTCGCGCCACCGGTTGTCATCGAGATGACCCGACGATCGATGATACTTCGATCGATTTTCCTCTCCTTTTTTTTCTTTTAAACTTGTCTCACCGATTTTTTAACGATCACTTCTCGATGTTCGATAAATCTATAAGAACGTATGATCTCGTCTTAGATTACCACTTTGTTCCAATCAGTAATTTCGACCAATAAGATCGACAGGCCGACATAAACACGAATAAACACTTCAAAGTAAGAAAAACTATCACGATTAGTACGATCCGATTACGGACAAGAACGAGAGGAGGGCGCAGCGCGAACGCGATAGTTCCTGACTTGCAACTGACGAGGGATGCTGCACGAAGAGTTTGCGCCAGTTTTGCGCCCGCGCACAGAATCCTTACTCCCCTTTGCCCTGCCAGCCTCCCAGTCAGTTAGTCATCCCCCCAATCTCTCTCTCTCTCTCCCTCTTTCTCTCCCTCTCTCTTTCTCTTTCTCTTTCTCTTTCTCTTTCTCTTTCTCGATTCTACCCTCTCTACCTCATTGTCTCTGTCCGGCTTACACTCATTCATCCACCCCTTCCCCTCTCTTCGTCTTGATATCATCCCCGCTAGCATTGCTTGGTTTCTCTTGTTCTCTCTCTCTCTCTCTCTCTCTCTCTCTCTCTCTCTCTCTCGCTTTCTCTCTTTCTCGTAAGTCTGTCTCCGTTGCACTCTGTTCGCCGTCTTCTTCTCATCGTTCCACCTTTCCTTCGTGAGTCTCTCCCTATTACACTTTTTCTATTCCCCTTCACCCTCTCTCTCTCTCTCTCTCTCTCTCTCCCTCTCCCTCTCCAATCTTTTTCTTTTTCTTTCTCTCTTCGTCTATCTGTCTCGTCTTTCGGTTATCCCCTCGTCATTCTGGTCCATCCGCCTCCTTCTTTCCTTAAATTCCCTCTCCTTATCTTTCTTTCTGTTTTTCTCTCTTTTTTCCTCTCTCTCTCTCTCTCTCTCTCTCTCTCTCTCTCACTCTCTCTCTCTCACTCTCACTCTCTCTATCTTTCTTGTCCCCCCCCCGCCTTCACCGCACATCTAACTTCGCGCGCATCCTTTCGGCGGCTGTATCTCAAACACTAAAGAGTTTCTTAGGAAATTGAATTGAATCTCACCCTCTTCTGTTTCACTCCCTTCCCTCGTTCTTCCTCTTCTTCTTCTTCTTCTTCTCTTCCTCTCTTTCTTTCCTTCTTTCTCCTCTCCCTCTCTCTCTCTCTCTCTCTCTCTCTCTCTCTCTCTCTCGGCCGCTGTTCGTTCCACTTCGTCCCTTTTGCATCCATCCCGTCATCACCTCCAGCCAGCTTCCCGCGGAACTGATTGTCTCGCCGTTAAGCGGCAATTTATATGTTAACAGGGCCGAATCGGTCGAGAGTCATGCATACATTTAAGGAAGAGGAATTTCTGTGGTAGGAGAAGTTTTGCGGAGGAGACAACGAGACGAAAGAGATAAAGTATGAGAAAGAGAGGGATAACGTTTACGTCGCATCCACTCGTACTTCGACAGACAGTTTAACCGATACTTTACTCGTTACCAGAGGATAAGGATCGACATTGTCGCAGAGATTATACTCAATGGAACTTTCTCCTCTCGTTCTCTATCTCTGTCCTTCATTCAATATCGGACAAAGTTCGATTCTATCGGTGAAGACAATGGGAATCGAGATAATTACAATCTAAATAACAACATTAAGAAATAATTTAATTAAGGAAAGAAACAAATGAAAGAAAGAAATATTGTAACAGGTAGCTCCAACGTAAAGGGACAAATAACGTTGTAAAAATATCGTTCGTACGTTGTCAGTATGGGATTAGTATCTTGGCCATCGAATTTTATTATAGACAAGAATAGAGAGAGAAAGAGAGAGAGAGAGAGAGAGAGAGAGAGAAGTAGGAAAATAAAACGTACGCACGAAACGAATTCAATTCTCTACGGGTGACGCGCGACAAGAAGGAGCGAGCGTGCGAATAGCAGGGAAGTTAAATTACTCCCACGTGAGGTGTTACTTGCTTATACAACATACGCAACACGTTCTTACGGAAAAGCTCGTTCGTGCTTGCGAATAGGTCAAGAAAGGAAAGAGACCGACAATAGATATACAACGCCATATATCACGTTTAGCACTATAGTCCGAGATAAGTGTGTTCCTTTAAAACGACTTACGGATACAAGCACGACACCCTTCGGATTCTTTCTTTATGTGCTACCGATTCTTATTTCTTCTTTATTTCTCTTTATTTTGTCAAAATGTTCGCAGCCATTGTTACTTCATAAATATAAAATAATACTTACATTAATATAAAATAAAACTATTTACGTTAATGTTTTTGAGAAAGACTTGAAAAAATCTGTTGATTCTTAAGAAAAGAAATAATAAAAAATTTTTTCCACGTCAAATGGTCGTTAGATTTAATATCATTTTTTTCTTTTTGTAAATGGAAAAGAAGAGGATTATACTTAAGAAATATATCGCGAAGGAAGGGGGTAAACAATGGTGACAATGAAAATTACTTTAATACGTATGCGGGGTACTCGAATTGACCCTTAAACATTAGCTCTGTGACCTTAGCCTCCCCGGAGGCTCGACCGAGGTAATCCCTTCAACTTTTAACGACTCGGGACTCCGCCAGCATTTTCGCTCGGCTTGCATCCCTACTCGCTTTCATCTTCCTTCCCTCTTCTTTACCGCAGCCTTTATTCAACAAACTCTGCTCTTTTCGACGACCACGACTATCTCTCCCTTCTTTTCTTTCTTCTTTTTTTTTTTTAAATTTCTAGTCGTAACAGTTTCGCAAATGAGTAAAAATACTTGCTACACAGTTAAACCCAGTTTAATTCTACTCTACATTGCTGTTGCGATGATGAACTTACATTCTTTTTTCCATTAGAATGAACGTATTAAATTAAATCTCGGCTTCTATGAGACTTACATACACAACAACCTTCATGTAAAACGACATCTTTTATTTGATCCTTTATTATCGAGTAATAATTAATTAATTTTTATACACCGAATATATTCGAAAGTGGTATACACAGGTACAACAATTGTTAGGATTTCTACATTTTTATTTTCGATTAAAATCTAATTTTTCTTTTCGTTTCATGTCATCCACGTGATAAACAAGATATCTTATAAATTTTTATTTTCATCGTATCATCATTTTGTCATAATAAAACTATACCGTTCCATATTTCATCACATTGCCCCCTTTGATTTCTACAACTTTCTTCTATGATAACAATTTTTCATGTCGCTCAATTTATGTAAGAGATTAAATATACGATTTTAGAACATAATTATATATAGCTAATTTAGGGCTAAATAGGGTGTCATCATAAGTATGTCAAATATTTGTAATATTGGTACAGTCTAAAAGTTATACTTAATTTCGTTGAAAGCATTGGCTCCGGTATTGTAACGAAGTAGAGAAGCCATGCGTTAGCACCGGCATTCCTGCTGCGTTTCCGTTGCGTTCACGCTGCGTTCCTACTGCTTTTCACGCTGAGCCACCCGTTTACCACCCGTAGTTAGTTTCATTCCTTCTTCGTTTTCAACCTCCAACACTCCTCCCCTACCCCTACAACACTTCCCCACCTCCTTCCACATATCCGTTCGACTTATACGAAACATGCAGTCGAGAATGAAAATAAATCATTCATTTCGTAGCATTAGAAAAACATTGCGAAAAAGATTCAATGAATTTTTATTCGATTCGTTATAATAATAATGATAATAATAATAAAAATATTAATAGAGTAAATAATACTTTATTTAGAATATGATTTTCTACAAAACGAACGATCGTGTGCGGCCGATTTAAAGATTCGGCACTCCTGAGCATTTTTCGTTAACGGCTTTAAAAGTTCCGATTAAACGGAAAATTGCATTAAATCCGATGTTCGCCGCTCGGAACCTTTCACGACTACGCTCGAAAGATCGGATCAACGATATATCGATCGTACCAAATGTATTGTACTATCGCGCGATCAAGTATACGAGCTAATCTCTGCGTGAAACTTTAGAGAGCAAACAGACATTCCATGTTCTCTACCGAGTATAGAGAACTGCAGATTTCGTGAAACACGTTACTCTACGAAAGGTATTCTCGAATAAAGGATTCGTTTGATTTTTTCTTCCTGTTAATTTTTCTTTTTTTTTTTTTTCTTTCTTTGAAGAACGATTATAAATTTTTTTTTCTTCAAAACCAAGTCTCACGAATCTGTACGAATTCTCATTTCGAAGATATCCGACTTTGAAACTTACGTAATCCTTAAAACGGAACTGACCTATCACAAAGTGCCTCGTCACGAAGGACAACTCGGAGAATTAATGTAGGTCGACATTGGAATAAGCAAAAACGTAAATCGTGTAAGTACATCAATGTACAAGCACGACACAAATATGTATGACTTATCTACTATGTTTCTTATACTTCCGAATTTTTGCTATATCGAAGAACGTCATATTTTTTGTCACTATGAATACCCTTTAAATAATGGAGAAACTGGAGGTAATCTTGTTTGACTGGATCATTCTGATTCATGCCGATCATGTCTCTTTTATTTCTTTTTTTTTTTTTTGTCGAATATTGAGGAATATTTCTTTTCTCTGATTCTTTTTCTTTTCTTTCGAAATTTTATCTAACAAAATTGTTACCAAATTGTATTTCGTTTTGTATTGTAGTTACCAAAGATTATAGAAATATTTCTTTTCGTTTCAATTCGAAAACGCTACTGCTGCATTTCGATCTCTTTTCGATCTGAACAAATCTGAAATTAAAAAAAAAAAAGTAGATGGACATTAATTATCTATTAGGTGTAATTATCATAAAATAAAAAACAATTATGTTGAAAATCTTTTTTTACTCTGAACGTCTTCATACTTCATAAACTAAGAGAAAATTATCATCATTAGCTTGTTTCTAAATAGATTTCATTAGCTCGTTACATCTTTAATAGATATAAAAGTTACTGGTACTCATTAACATTCTTCGTTGTATTTGTGATAAGACTGTTAGATAACCTGAAATATGAAAAGAGAAATTCCGCAAAATATAAAGGAAAATCCAACTATGCACCACTTTTATCTCCTGCTACTTGTCTGTCCTACTTGTTGTACATTTCTATGGAACATTGAATTATTTTGCTTTTTTCAGTTACGTTTTGTTTCATAGGAAAAGTTCACTCACGGAAATATTCGATATCATTAAATATTTCCAATGAAAATATTTAGACCGATTCTTTATACGTGTTATAAAAATTTTTAAATTAATATTAAATCGAGAATAATATAATTATTTATTTAATTAATTTTATATCGAGCAATGAAAGCAAATGAGATTACTTTTTTCCAGATAAAATTGCATTACAAACTTCAATTAAAAAGTACTAGATTTTCATACTATCAATACGACGCTCTTTCCGTTCTGAACTAACTGCGATTGATATGCTGAACAAAATAAAATAAACAAAGTACGAAAGAAACGAAAACACAGGGGGGGGGGGGAGTTTGGGTCGCAGTGATACGTGACGATCTATGATAGACACATATTTATCTAAATATTTTTCTATAGAAGAAACACGAAAAAAAAATATGAACATTTAAATATAAAATATTAGCAATAAGGGTATTTAAAATGATTCTACTTAATATTATTAATAATATTAATATTATAGGATATACATTTATAATATATTTTAGTAATGATATTATAATATATACGAACGAATTAATAGTTTTAGATAATTAAAGTCGGAAGGAAAAACTTAAATAGTCTAACGAAAGAGAGTATCATTTCTCGTGAGCATCATTTCTTCTGTCCTTGATACCATTAATTGATGACTAAAAGATAATCCTTGATAACAATAATCGTTGAAGTTTATCCTTCCTAAATTCGAAAATGTAAATCTTCGTCTATCAATCGAATAAGCGTGTGGATGAGAGTCTATCGCAAAAAGTAAATGGATCCTCATTCGCCTCGTGTATGATTCATAAAAAAAAAAAAAAAATGAAAAATAGAAAAATTGGGAAAGAGAGAGAGAGAGAGAGAGAGAGAGAGAGAGAGAGAGAGAGAGAGAGCGCGCAAGAAACGAGTGCGAAAGTTACGCTCTCACTGAGGCGAAAGTTCAACCTCAATTAGCGAGTGTATATGTAGTCTCCTTTATCTTTGGACGCTGACCTACTTGGAAAGCACGGTGCCACTTATGCATCGTTATTCGAAGGTTCCACGACGCTGCTTGTAAGTAAATTGAAACGACGCCGTTATTCTTTAACCCCTTTATGCAGTTTATAGGGATAAGGGGTGAGCTTGGATTGGTGAAAAGAAGAGAGCATTGATCCCATGGGGAACGTTACTACATGGTGAAAGAATTCTCGATTCATCGGAGTCTTCTATATTACGATAGGAATGTTAAATTTTAAATAATTCAATTTAAAGTTAGAAATATTAAGAGAGAGAGAGAGAGAGAGAGAGAGAGAGAGAGAGAAAGAGAGAGAGAGAGAGAGAGAGATAGAGAGAGAAGCTCATTAAATCGAGAACTTTCATTATTACTAGCTCGGTCGTTCGGCTTTAATTCGTTTCGCAGAGGCACATTTGCACCTTCGAAAATCGATGCTAATTCGTGTGAAAAATATTGTGCAATGGAATCGATGATTAAGAAAAAACGATTCCTAAATAATTTTATTCTAAAAGATATTTTTCGATTTGTTAAGGTTAAATATTATTACTATCGGTAAAATCGCAGAAATCTTTTGTTAATTCTCTAAATCTTTATTCGCCAACTTTTAATTGCGTCTTAACGGTTCAATGAGGTTTAGAAGCTTCCATTCATCGAGATTAAATATATACGGAAAAAGCGTGTGAGTAAACGATGTGTGGGAGTGAAAGAGAATGAAATAAAATTACGAAGTGCATTTAAATAGGACTGATTGCAGAAAATTTACAAACTACGAAGTGATTTAATAATTTAATTTGACCGTCAAGAAAAGAGAAAATAACAGACGTTTCTTCGAACGAAGTATGATTCAAGATTCGTACTTTTGTCATCGGATTGGAAAATAAAAATTAAAAGGAAAAAAGGTATCCTAACAAAATCTTAAATATTGTGACTGCGATTACAAAAAATTATGTGAAAATTAATCGATGCTCGAACATGGACACGTACACACGCACATTTTTGTTTCATCATCGATCCGTTAATAAAGATGTTATTAAAATAAAATAGTTAGAAGAGACATTTCTTTTTGTACAGGATAAAAATTTGTCATTCGTCGTTTACTCGAGTTATCTCCCAAAGTGTACAATTTATGGCAACTCTTTGAAACATTAATTTTTCCCATTAGCACGGCATGAAAATTATTCGCACTTAGTAACAATCACCGGCGGCGTATTAATACCCCATTGCATGTGCGAGTTAAAGTATTGATGCAAATTTCGTGAAAGATAACAGTATTACTGGCGAACGTCGAATGTTTCAATTATTGCTTCATTATATTTTAAATATACGATACATATCCGTTCATGCGATCCAGTGATGTTGTTATAAGAGAAAAGAAAAAGAGATATGAGAATGACCCAACACGTATTTTTCAAAAAAGAAACATTCGTTCGTAAACAACGTTTATGAAACAAAATTAATCTCATCGAACGATGATATATTTATTAATAATAATAGTAATGATAATTAATAATAATGGCTTTGTGTTTTCAAAAGATTCTTAGATATCTGACAAACCAATGATACAGAAATTTATTACTCTTCCAACTTCCCTTTTATTCAAATAAAAATTCAATCCCATAAATATATATGTATATGTATATTTTTTTAATTAGATTAATAAATATGAGAATAGTATTAATATCATTTTATTTTTATAATAAAAGTAAACAAGAATGTATTACTGTGAAACATTATTATCGTTACGTGCAAAAATTCATAAAAATTTCGTGACCCCTAATAATTTTTACGTAACCCATCAGGAGATAACGGACCATAATTCACTGTCACAAACTTCTTTATTTTGTATTAATATGAACGCGTTATGCATTTATACTCATTTGCCAAATATTTTCAAATAGACATTTATTCTTACTAGAATCATTAAACGCAATTGATTGATTCTTTTCGAACTCTTGATCATAAGGAAGACGCTTTCGAAGAGTAATTCATTGAGGCGACATAATAAAGTATCCGAGGGGCTTCGAAAATGGATCGATCCCGCCTACTTTTTTCATTTTTAATATCCGCTCTGATTGTCTGTAATATAATGGACGACACTCATTGAATTAATTGTTTTTCGCGTGATATCGATACCCTCGAGGTGATAAAAGGATGGAGCGTCTAGTGCGAAAGAGAAAAAGCGAGAAAAAGAGAGAGAGAGAAAGAGAGAGTAGAGAGAGAAGAGAATAGAAACGTAAAAAGCATTTTCTCTCTCGACTAGCTGACCGAGAACGTCCCGGTCGGAGCCTCCCTCCAACCAGTAGCGGTTGCGTTCGCGTGTCCAGGCCAAGTGAATTTTTAAAAGCACTCTTATCCGCCCGGATTTCCGACTGGTCGCCGAACGTGAGCATTTTTTTTCCCTTTCTATTTCTCTGTATCTCTCACTCACTCTAACATATAGTCCATTGCCACTCGATAGACAGTTTCAATATTCGTCATGCGTCGTTGCGGGATTTCGATGAACCCTACGAAAACAATTGGTCGACTCCTCTAATCACTTTAGTGTTTCAGCTTACCGATCGCACGCAAACGTTTCCGGAGTCTCGCATATTTCTCTCTGTCTCTATTTTTTTTTTAATTTATTTATTTTTATCATTTCTTCTTTTTTTCATTTTCTTTACAAATCTTTCAACAAATTGAAAACAACGTAGGGGACTCTTCATGAGAAAGAAGAGAAAAACGTGAGAGTGGCTTTGTCCCCCTACTCAGGATGATGAAGCAGAGATATTTTAAAACTTGTGTGAGATCACGCGTCTAATCGTGAAGTTAAATGGATCTGAAGAGAAATGAATGAAAAATCGCACTTGGAGAGCTTTTGTTTTCTATCACTTTCTCGTAAACACGTGATTTTAAACAAGGCTCAAGTTCGATTATATATATATATATATATATATATATATATATATATATATACGCATGTATCTACAGTGTCATCATCATCGCAATCTAAATCGAAGGATCATTGTATGTAACGTTTCGTAAAATAAGGAAATAAAAAAGAGCGACGCACGTGTAGCGAGACGGGCTTTGCGTCAGCCGTGAACGATAAAATTTCGTAACATTCGAATGCGGCGGACTACGTCAACGTCGAGAAAACGAGAACCCGAGATACGACGTGACCCTTGGAAATGCGAGAGATAACGAAACTGAATTTATTTACGTTGGATTTTTATAGTACCACCCTTGTATATACGGGGTGTCCAATTTGACTCGATTGTCCGCAATGTATCCTATCTCTTTTTGTACGAACGAAAAAAGAAAAAAAGAAATAAAAGGATGCAACAACGAAATGTTTATTTCTACGAATTAAACAATTTCTACATTGGGCAATTTCCTTTGTTATTTATCGCGCAAGAAAAGATATTTTAAATGTCTCTTTTTTTTCCCCGCTAATAAAATTTCAACTTTTTCGGTCCGTGATAAAAACCTTACGGAAAAACTTCCATTCGATATAACACATTTCGGCACGCAATAACTTTGTAGCGTGGCAATAAAGTAGAAAGACGAATAAAAGGTGGAACGTTGGAACGTACTATATATATCCATCCTTCGTACTAGATATCTATCCTCGATCTTTTTTTTTTTTTATAAATAGAGATTAATAACTATCGAACGAACGAATGTAAATGTTGTACCAACTAATGCCATTATGTAGTTTTCTTTTCCGTCTTGATATCGTGTGATAAGCAACCCTCTTATTTGCTCTCTTCTCTATGTCTCCTTCTCCCTACTTTTGCTCCTACATTCTCTCTCATATACAGCGATTTATTTATTCGAAATTCTATCGTGTAAAGGCATATAGACCGTACTTCGGCAGGCTGGTTTATAGATATTAAGACCGGTCCATGCTGATACGCAACACGATATCAATGTGCGCATGTACACGTATATGAGAACATATAGATGGCGGTGTATGAACACGCCCTCTCATATGCGAGTATACACAGAAATATACACGGACACAAAGACTCATAGACATCCTCGAAACGGTCGATCCGATGAAATTTACGTGCGTGCGCCTGCTGAGATTACGACCGGGTCTTCTACCCGTCCGAAAACTCCTATTGCTTTGACCTCCTAGTAAATATTTTATAGATATAACCGAAGTAGAGATACGATATGCATTATATATGCACATATATAATGTAAGAAAATGCCCGATAGCCATCGAATGTAATTTCATTTCTGCTGTTAAATGACAAATTTAGATCGACCACAGATAAATTAATTGCCTGTATGTAATTCGTTTAATTAACAATTATGATATATAACAGAGACGTGTAGGAGATTGGAAAATTTCAATAGAACTACTTTTGTTCGGGGCTTAATGATTTTGATAAAAGCATAAAATGCATTATCCAGTATTGATGAAATGAAAATGTCGGTTATTAATTAATCATCGAACGCACGAAAAGATTTTTTTCAATATATCGACGTTATCGAAATAACAGATTCATTAAAAGGAAAAAGAAAAAACGTAAAAAAAAGACATATTCGTTTATCGATAAAATATTTGATTGTTGCATTTAGTATTCTACAACCTACAAAATACTTATACAATGAAATAAAGAATAAGAAACATATTCCTTTACGAATCTGTATAAAGGGGCTCGTAGTCGTTCATATCGATTTTCCTAAAGATACTCGTTTCCTTCGCAATTTAGTATAACTGTTACAGAACAATTATATTCAACTGTCTTGCAGAACAGGTTACGATTTAAATTAAAAAAAAAAAATATGAGATAATTACCTTCGTAGCTATTCAAACTTCTCTTTTACACGGACTTATGAAAATTATCTTTTATCCATAATATGCAATGAAATTTTCTTCGAACATAATATCACAGTTAGTGAATAATCATATATATATATATATATATGTATATATATATATATATATATATATATATATATATATACCTATAAACATACATATTTACTTATATATTATTTACGTATAAAGAAATAAATTGTGTTTAAACATAATCGTTTTATTGACCGAGCATATTCTTCGTAAGAAAACTAATGCATCGCCTTTCATAAAATGTATATAAAACGCAGGTGCTGCGTTAGCACGTCGCTGCTTTTCATGGTGGTCACGCGGACATTGTAAATTTCATAAAATATTGATCTCAGTCCGCACATTTTGCTCTTACGACGTTGGTCGTTACGTTACTACCTACTACCTTTACGTTAATAAAAACGTCAAAATTATGAAAGTGTACTCGGGCACACGGAGATTTCTTACGTTTTTAATTGTATCGCGAACAAGGAGCTCTCGTTGAATTGGACGAAGAAATGTTTTTTTCTGACTTTATCTTTCACTATCTCTTTCTCTCTCTCTTTCTCTTTCAAATGCATCAAGTTAAGGACAATAACGATAGCGCATAAGAATTATGATGGTAACGTGTTTTCAAGTGGAGATGACTAAAGAAATGAGTACGAGTTCGATAACGAAATGGAATTTTTAAAAACTCTTCGAAATGCTTCGCGCGTACGATTTTATCTATGTAACTACAACATAGCGCATTGTCTTCCGCAAGTCAGATAGATTCGTTATACAGTTATGCTATGCGAGCACGTAAAACA
>OU426861.1:1450651-1460651 GCA_911387685.1 Dolichovespula media | reverse complement strand
TAAAAGAAAATACAAATCGATAACGGCTCGATTATAAAGAATTAAAAAAAAAATAAATAAATAAAAGAATATAGCATATATACATACATAATATACCGCAATCAATGGCGTCTAAGATAAAAAGAAAGAAGATCAGCGTAGTCAGAATAAATTTTTAGATCGCTCGATTATAATCTGTCCGCTGACTTACGCAATAGCGGCGACAGTCACGAAAACAAAAAGAATTAGAACGATCAAGTTCATCAATCACATCGCCATGCGATGACAATCGACAATAATCATTTATCTTAATATTTTCTTATGTTTATTAATACGTCAAACGTTGAATGCATCGTCGATGATCAACGATGCCTGCCATAAAAAAAACCCTTAGTGATGATTTCATTTCGACGTCAACAGCAGTTTATATAAAATTAACTTGATAATCAGCACGCTGATCTCCTTTGAACAAAAAATATTTTCTAACAAAATATTTTTTGTGATAATGACCACACATAATTGGAGAAATATTACAACGATCTAAATTGCGTAAGTAGATCATACGGCTGTATTTATAAAAAAGGTGTATTAATTTGCTTTTGGACAGTAAAAAGTGAAATCGATACAAATGTAGTTAAATCTATTCCTCATGTAACTATAGGATTGGGTAATAAATGTTTGAATTTTTTCATATTTTATACGTAAATAAACAATACTAGTATTTTTTTATTTTAATATTTTTTTAATTATATTTTTTTTATTCTCCAATTCAATATTTTTCAACGATATATAGATATATATGCATTTTTATATAAACACATGCTTCCATATACGTATATGTAATTCGTTTCCCTCTCTCTCTTTCTCTTTCTCTTTCTCTCTCTCTCTTTATTTTTTTATCAAATGTTGATTCATAAAACACGCACGAAATATTTATCATGAAGATATAACATTTTCTTGATTTCGTCGATATACAAATAACTAAAGCTATCATTACGATCACGATTATGATTATTGAACAACAACTTTCCATATTAAATCGAACTTTTGTGAGATAACGAAATATCGTGTGTTAGTTATTTTGCATCGGTGCGTTGTACCAATGAAACTGATATTTATCCAAGAAAAAAAGAACATTTAAGATCGTTATCCTTTGAGATATCATTATTCCGAATCATATGGAATAATTGGAATAGTCAACAGATAAAACTGCATTGAAGATCAATGCAATAATTACATACACGTCGAAAATAAATATGTAAAGATAGATATATGGTAGAAATATTAAAGAAAAAAAAAAAAAAAAAAACAAAAAAAGATAAAGCGAAGACCATTGCCTCGGTGAGATTTACCATCGTGGAATTGGTTCGCTATTCGCTATTGCACGCGTTAGAGCTTGATTCAAAATATGTAATATGGAACAAAACAGTTGCTTCGCTATCTCAAAGCACCATACCAAACACCATAGCGTGCTTTTCATTGATTATCGAACTATTTATTTCCAGATTTATGCCCGATAAACGGAATAAATGCAAAAGTAATACGTGCTATACGATATCGTCTGGTGCTCGACTATCGGACTCTTCGCAGTCAGTTTCTAATTCCGCTTTTTGCTTGTTTTTGCTTTCTGTTCTCTTTATCCGTTTAACAAATCGACGGTATTTATACTACGCGATTAAATAAATAGCGACTGCAACTATCTAATAATAATCATACTCACACAGTCTGTAAATTTTATAAATGAGAATAATAACGAGGATGGGCGATTACGAAGTTAAATAAAGAACACTTATTGGATTGTGCAAATTTTATTCCGTTCGTCGGCATCACTTTGAATTCGTATTACTTTTAGCATTTCGTTCTATAAACACTGGTGTGAGTATTTTATTCTTTTTTATTTATTCCCGTTTAGGCACCATTACCTCAAATATCGCATGAATTCACCATTGGATTTTAACAAAATCGTACAGAAAATTATTCAAAATGAAAAATGTATTGTTTATACTAATATAGCTTAATATAAAAATTATCTGTATACTATTAAAATGACACGATATATATATATATATATATATATATATATATATATATATATACACTTTTTAATATTAATATAATATATATTAATACTAATTAATTGCCCATTATTACTCATCTCAATGCTATCACGTTTTGCAAAATTAATAACATGAATCTAATAGTGATGATCGATAATACTCATAATAATTATATTTTTAACTGGTTAACCTCTTACTATGATGAACTGTAAGCGTAAGGTAATAATAATATCCAAATGTATGATTAAACATTTCTCACCAAGAAAATAGGATGCGAAAAAATGACAAATACTTATTTCTGATTTTGTAACAATGTATCGCTATCTTTCTTATTATTTTTAAATAATTTATCATCAATATGAACGATGATATTTTTTTCACGCGAATTGATCTAGAAAAAAAATGATACACTAATCAACTTTATTATTCTATACTATTATTCGACATTATGTATTCTAGATTAGAGTCTGGAGAACAACGATGTCGCTTGTTTCTCAGCATGCTTGTCCCGCATCATTTAACCTGGATCATCGAGGTTTAATCTATTTTCGATTAGTGTGGTGAGTGATCGATCGATTGGTGTTGCCAAATGTTTGTAAAGAAATAATTCACGGAGTTTGCGAAGGGTAATTACAAGTGTGCGAACGGGGAATAGATGGTAATGATGGAATATAAGCAGAGAGAGACAGAGAGAGAGAGAGAGAGAGAGAGAGAGAGAGAGAGAGAGAAAGAAAGAGAGAGAGAGAGTGAGAGAGAGGTGGGAAGAGAGGGAATGAGTGAGAGTGAGCCGACACCGCAGCAGCATTCGATAGATACGCGTACGCGAGTTAAAAGCGATAATTTCGCGAGAACGTATGTACTTTCGTGTATAGATATTCTCTGAACGCGAATATTAAACGAACGAATCGGCTTGGATGGGCGTTAATTAATTGCAAATTCTTTCGTCTCGATCCTAATTACAAAACACCATTCATATTTTCCTGATTTGAATGAATTTGAGTCAATTCGATATCTTTTTTTTTTTACATCAAATGATTTTCCGAACATCGAAAATGTTACGCAACGAAGAATTACAAATATATCAATTATTCAAAATCTATACTGTACGGTAAAGAAAGAAAGAAATTTATTACTTATAATTATTTTCATTAACCAATCGTTAGCGTCTCGTTGATAGACCAATCTATATTAAAATTATGTTGCGATTTTTATTTAAAAAAATTTCATTAATCTATTTCTTCTTCATTATTAAAATGTTTTACGAGGTATATGGAAATATATTCTGTTCGAAAAATGTCTGACTTAAATGTATGTACATATATCTTTGTATCTCGAGATTTTGTTTGGTGTCTAAAGCAAAGCATGACAATATACACAATGGCAATACCACCTAAATGGTAAATATTCATTTTCTACAACAACACACCTAGATATATAAAGATATACTCCTATCTTTGATGCTTTCCCTACAGAGTATTTATTTTGAGATGAGAGAGAGAGAGAGAGAGAGAGAGAGAGAGAGAGAGAGAGAGAGAGAGAGAGAGAGAGAAAGAGAGTCCGTCCTTATACTCTTGAAAAACATAAACAAATTAACTATCTGTTTGTCGAAAATAAACACGAACGAGGTTATTATACATTTTGCTAGTACTCTTACGAATCGATGATTATTATAATACTATGGAAGAGTGAGTAAAATAGAGAGAGAGAGAGAGAGAGAGAGAGAGAGAGATAGAAAGGTAGTGAAAACTTTCAGTACGAGGTGGAAAGCATGGAACGTCGCACACGTCGATTATACCTCTATTTCTCTCGTCTCTCTACCACTATCATGCTTCTATTATAATTACTCGAACATTTATGCAAATGCGTAACTAATAATAAACGAGCGATGTGTATTCATTGAAATGTTATTAGACTTAATGGACGACCGTTAGACAGAGTTATAGCACGGTACGAAATAAATCCTTGTAGAACATGGGCGAGCAATGGAAAGAGAAAGAAAATGAAGGGAGAAAGAGAAAGATATAGTCATAGAGAGGGGAAGTAGTTGGAAAGGGGAGGGAGTGGGGTTGCTTGTGAGTAAGGGTGACTAGCGGTGGAAGAGTACACGACTCGTACGTATAACCAGACTAGCGTTGGCATTCAACGAGAATGACAATGCACACTCCGCTGCACTTGCTGCTTAATGTCATCCTCAAGCCGTGCCTAGTATCATTAGTACACGCGTACATGCTTCTCTCTCAACACGAGCGCGCACGTACGTCTTCGTGTGTCTCGGAGTTTCTGTCGTAGCTTTGCATTCGTGCTACGAGTGTGATATAGAAAGAGAGAACTACGCCGATGACGACGACGAGGCTTGATATCACTTCATGGATACAATGGCAGTGTAGCGACACTCGGCACACCGTTTGCCTCTTGTTGTTTTCCCATACGAGTTTTTCTACACGCTGAACGTAACGCCGCGAGGACGCTGTCCGAGGAACTATTTTTCTCTTTTCAATGGATGCAGCTAAATCGAAAAAAAAAAAAAGAAATAAAAGCAAAAAGATATCAAACGAACGATTTCCTAATAAATTGAAATCGAACGTATAGGTAGTTCTATTTTTTTTCGATCGATAATATATTATTTGATATCTATTTTCTTTTATATCCTTTCTCGTTTATTTTACTATCGATTCTGTCGGATGAATTGTAAGTTAATCCACCTTCGATTATATCAGAATGAGAGATTTTATTCTCTTTAACTTTTAAATATTTTCCGTATAAAAAAATTCTCAATTAACATCAGGCTGATCGACTTATGGGGATATTCTTTGAGATTGTCATTGGAAAATAATTCCCTTTCATTCATAATCGAAGATCCAACGCGTTTATTTATTTTCCTTTTCTTTATCAAGATAAATGGGAAAGGTGTGTGTATAGAACGAAAAAGGAGCAAATCAATTTCATCTGATTAATTAACATTTTAATGTTTATTCTGTCTATTTATCTATCTAATTCGTAGCTCGAGTTCGACTGTTCGATTTAACCGTCATTGTGTTTTATCTATTATCAAGGTTACAGTTGTTGTAAGAGTAATTTCCGAGATAATAGAAACTAACATACTCTCGCATTGGATGGTAAATAATGGAAAAGTTCTTCCTTGATACAAGTAAATATAAGGACAAAGAAAGTATGTGATCGTACTCGACGTGCTTCTCTTTGTCCTGTCCAACTTTTTTTCGGAGACAAATAAGTACATCGTTGGTTCCTATCCAAGGAAGGCTGACGTCTCGTTCGAGTCTAGTCACGTCACATTGGTGTACATACGGCGTACGCCATGTACGGAGTGACTTGTCCGACTAGAAACTGCCTGCACTACTTAGCTCTGCCGCGTCACAGCATCGATCCGCAACTCTCGTTTCCCCTTCTCACCAACTCTTTCTCTCTCTCTCTCTCTCTCTCTCTCTCTCTCTCTCTCTCTCTTTCACCTTTGACCGAGTATTACGATCTTCGTTTCGTTTTATTTCCCATTTGGATCTCGCAAGAGCAGAAAGTCGTCGAATTAAATGAAATCCAACCTTAAGGAGCAACTTTACGACATCGTTACGAATACAATCGACTAACAAATTATTTCACAGGGTTTTTTTTTTTTTTTTTGTATTTTCGCTCGATTCGGAGAGAGACGTTAAAAATAAACACGCTAAATCTAATACCGAAGGAATTACGGTAAATACGGCAACTATTTCTCTATCTTCTTCTCATTCAATTTCATACCATTTGTTACTTATGCTGTCATTGTCTATAAACCGATTAAGCGATTAAGCTGACATCCGTGACGGACATCCATCTACAAGTTCAGCCCGATACGATACACGTTCGAGCATTTATACGTTTAAAACATCGACTGTTTTGCGAGCGTATAAAGTAGTAGCAGCGTACGTAGCAAAAGATAGGAATATCGAACGCATGGAAAGCTACAGGCGAACGAAAAAAGAAGAGAGATAACAAAAATTGCACGCGAGAGAAGAGAGAAAGAGAGAGAGAGAGAGAGTGAGTGAGAGAGAGAGAGAAAGTGAAAGAGAGAGAGAGAGAGAGAGAGAGAAGGAACGAGATTCACGTTACTCTACGATTCAATTCGTCGAGATTCACGAATAGTCAGGTCCACTTTCCTACCAGGTCCATGGCGTATAATATCAAAGCGATAGTAAAACGGATCGACGTTACGTTCATTTTTGAACGAAACGTGAGTGCTCGACTAACAGAGAAGGAAAGAGCAAGAGAGAGAGAGAGGGGGGGGAGGGAAGACGAGAGGAGAGGGAAGAAGAAGCGGAGAAAGGCGAAAGAGCAGATAAATTCGTGAAGATTAACCGGCTGTATGCGATTAAAGGTTCGAGAACGAAAACGAGTGCAATAGAATGCGGAAAATATTCGTAAACGTATGATATTTTTCGATGATGCAGTTCGATCAAAAAAAAAAGAAAAGAGAGAGAGAGAGAGAGAGCAATGAACGAGACAACCAACCTTGTGACAGGTTTATGGAAAGTTACGCAAAATCATCGCCGAAAACATCCGGAGGCATGTCTGCGGTTAATAGTCAAGCAAGATGCTGTTATTCAATTTTGTATTCATTAAATAAAAGACAACAGGTTTACGATTCCTACAAGCTATTCTACTTATTTTTCGTTACGTATCGTCACATTACTCTACCTTCGAAACTACCAACGCCGATATTTACTATCGACAAAAACTTTATATCTTTTCTATCTTATTTTCTTTCTCACTATTGCTCTTTCTCTATTATTTTTCCTCTATCTATTTATCTTTACGTCTGTATCTTTTTTACTCTCTCCTATAATAGTTGTGAGATCCTAAACTATTGCCATCTAATCTCTCTTTCTCTCTCTTTGTCTTTGTCATGTATACAACATAAAACGTAATACGAGATAGATAAGAACGATATTAAAAATTTTGTTACTCTAATTCTTCTCTCACGTAATTTTATTCTTGCAATTAAGAACAAAGAAAATTACAATTCGATAGATCAAGGTATTATCGTTTTTATTTCATTCGAATAAGATAATTAACAAACTCAATTTCATAGGGGGGATAAAAATAGAAAGGGAAATGTTAATACTCAATGGATAAAAGGAATTTTCTCAATTTTTAAATGTGTCGATCGTTAGAAAATAATTTTGTCGGCTTATTAGAATTTTAAAATGAAAAAAATATGATTAAATAAAATATAACAATTTCGTATAAAGGGTAGTAAAGCAAATCGGTAAAAATGATAAAGGGTTAAAAGTCACCGTTGCATTCCAATCGTTCCTCGATCACCGATACATCGGAGATTTTTAAAAGCGTACGATCGATGCACTCTCATAAAGACCGACGCTCGGAAGAATCGATAATCGTTTTATCCAGCCCGCTTAGCCCGTTGACCAATTGAGCGAGATACGTTGACGTGGCATATAAAATCTGTTTCCCCGGGAACTGTCCTTGCGAAAAATTCTTCATCAGGCTCTTCCGAGGGACCACATCGTGGTTCTTTTTTTTATCTTTTTCCGTGTGTGTCGCTACTTCCATCTGATTTTTTCCGGATCAACGATCCACTTTCATGCTGGACATGATTCGAAACTGAATATAAGAGGGGGGGGGGGACGATCTACGAAATAATATTATTATTCAGATCGATCGTTTAACCATCGATTCGACGAACGCCTATGGCAACATTTTATAATATTAAAAAATGAAAACATCATGCTGCGAAATTTCGACAGGCTGATCGTTCAAAAACGTTTTCATTTGACAAAGTTGTTGTAAATCGACACTTTCATGGTTCCAATCGTACATTTGTAAAAATCGTTTATTTAATCGAACAATGAGTGACGTTCTGAATGAGATTCTTTCGAATTCGATGTCTCGTTCATTCGCTTTGAATGATGCACTCCGATATTCTTTCTAATAAAAATAGAGGAATTTTACGGAAAATTCTCTATATCCCTTCTCTTTTCTCTCTCTCTCTCTCTCGCTCTCTTTCTCCCTCACTTCCAATCTCTCGTGCTCTTATTTTCGGACAAAAATTCATCTCGGAATAATAGCACAGTCGTATACGAGCAGCAAATCTGATTTGACCCACAAATTTGAAGGGAGGGTGAGTTCTGGGAGATAGAGAGAATGAGAGAGAGAGATAGGGGAAAATAGCTCGTTCGTTCAATGTATAATCGATAGTACCGAATTACGTTATAGTTCGAAAAGTGCATCGCTCCCGGTGCATCCGTGGCAATTCATGTGAAATGATTTCATCGATTATGCTATATGTGCTCTCCATTTTTTCCCCTTACCCTGTTTTAATATTCTCTGTACACCGTATACCACGGAATATTAAGGTATGGCCAATTAGTAAGATTAACGATCGTTGATTTGTCTCGTTAATCGTTACATCGAATCTCATACGATTGAGATACTTTTGATGTACTATACTTTTCGTCAAATCCCATTAATCGATATGAAAAATGAAAATTCGAATAAAAAGGAATTTGGAGAATTTAAATTCTATTTTTTAGACGTATTATACTTCTCTGCAAATCTCATTAATTGATATTCAAAATGAAAATTCAAATAGGAAGTTATTTGCAGAATTTAAATCCTTTTTTTAGACGTGATATATTTTTCTTCAAATCTCATTAATCGATATTAAAACTGAAAATTCGGATGAAAAGGAATTTGAAGAATTTAAATAATCTCAATCTTTTGTGTTATATAAATGGGTGTAAAATCAAAAACGAATAGCAGCATCGTTACTAAAGCGTATTATATTCGTCAAATAAAAGCTTCGCTCTTTTCCTTTTTATATGATTCTTTATATTCATTCAAATATTTGCGAGTTAAAAAAATATAATAAAAATAAAAAAATATTTACTTGCCCGCTATTTACTAAATGCTCTCTTTCCTTCTCTCTCTCTCTCTCTCTCTCTCTCTCTTTCTCCTTTTCTCGTCAATTTATTTAATAATTTGAACGTTTAAATTAGTTCCGTAGATTCTTGCGCTTAATCTATCGGCGTTCCTTAAACGAATTTGGTTCGTTGTCGACGTGGTAACTTTCAGCCACAGGACACTTCAATAATTTAAACACAGGCAACATGAACGTTCTCTGCCGTATGCCATATACTGCCAGACAATTTTTAACATTACGTCGTCGAGACAAACACAATATAGCGATGTAAATGTTGACCAAATTTGTGTCGAAGCCGGGAGCGCGGTAGTTTCCATGCGTTCGACCAGAAATCAAGAAAAAAGCTAACAGTTTAAACAAGCGAAGAAGGGAGTCCGCAAAAGAAAGAGAAAAGAAAGGGAGAGAAAAAGCTTACAGAGGCGGAGAACCATCGAACAATGTTCCACAATACTTTCCGAATCGAAGAACTTTAAATAATTATGCTGGTTGTAATGAGAAAAATCCGAAAAATGTTTATACCGATCGATGAAGAGTGAGAAAGAAAGAAGTATAAAAAAAAGGAGAAGGATGAAATCCTCCGCATGAAAGTTATTATTGTTAAATACGAGATAAGTACTAACATGAGTGAAATAATAAACTACGGATAATAATAATAAAGGAGTATACGAAAAGGATGAAGAAAGAAATGTTATAACTTGCGAAAAGGTCTGCGTACCCTATTAATACGTGCATTTTTCTTTCGAGCTTACATCGAGTCTTCCTTCAATTTCGAGCCCCGCCATGGCACTCCGAAGTCTTTTGATATAAACGAGATTCTTCTCTTTCCCTCTATTTCTACTTTTAACTCAAAGAACGCACGATAACGCAACATTGGAAGGTAATAGCGACGATAACAATAACGTATTTTTGTAGAAACCGCGCGAAAATAGAATGGACAAAGAAGGGCAAAAGACGTACGGACGCGTCCATACGAACGTTGTTTTTAAGGACAAAGCAAACCTTTCGTAGGCGCCGATAGAAAAGCATCTTTGTA
>OU426861.1:1295651-1448151 GCA_911387685.1 Dolichovespula media | reverse complement strand
CTGGCTTTCTGCCACAGTGTCTCGAATTTTTCGATGACCATTTCGATGAGAAAGGCGAGGAAACGAACGAATTCGCAGCACAACTTGGTATGAGGTATAGAATTCTCACGGCAGCGAATGCAACTCACACCACACCGAGCTTCGTGTCTTTTAATCGTGCGACGTTTATTCCAAGCGAAGCCACCCGCCAAGAGTGTAATGGTAAAGTAGGAATGCTCAAAGAGAGGGTGCTTAACACGATGGTGGTGGTAAAGGGTGGAGATAGGAACGAGGATGAGATAGCTTACCGATGCTAGTTGAAATTTTAACGAACGTCCAACTTCTCGAGGGCACAGACGATCGACTATCGTCTACTCTATCCTTTTGCTTGCTTTTTAGAAACACGTTGCTGAGATATTATCTTCTCTCTCTCTCTCTCTCTCTCTCTCTCTCTCTCTCTCTCTCTCTCTCTCTCTCTCTCTCTCTCCATCGTTTGCTTTACTTCCAACATCCGCACTCAATGACAGCAGTGATAGAGCTCGCGGCAAGTCAAGAGTACCGAGCCGAGACGTGCTTCGAATTCACCAAGAAGATTCATTTACAATCTGCCGAGTGATAAGAATTTAATGGCATATTAACATAAGTCAAGCTGCTACTAGACGTCAATTACTAGTCAATCGGAAGATAATCTATCTTTTTTTGTGCCTGCTATCTCTGGGCAAAGGTTATAATTTTTTTATAAAAAGAATATAATTTATTTATTGCTTGATTTGTTTAATTTCTTTTCCGCATTCATTTTTAATATTTATTTATCTTTATTTCTTTGCTAGTTCCTTATGCAACCGTATGCAAATGAATTCTAATCGATTTATTTTTACAACAAACATTGAATAGTAATATAGTGAGTAGCAATATATAAATGTTTTTTTTTTTTTATTTGACAAAGATTTTACGAAAAATCAGTACCTTCAAAGATAATAACTTTTCATTCTCTTTCATTTATGGATTTGTTAAATTCTCAAGTATATTAAATGAACCATTAAATGTTGTTATGGTGAGTTACTTTGTACTTAATATCGTTAGAAAACAAAGTTTTATACGACTGACGGCAAAGTCTTCGAATATACATTTAAGCAATTACCATTTCACTTAAAATAATTACATTCTACATCACTAGAGTGAAACGTAATTTCGCTTGGCAATAGATATCAACTAATCCCGTCTATAGTGTGGGTTGATTCGAGAAATTAATGAGCACGTTAGTTTGAATTTTACGATACACGGTAGGTACGCGCCAAATCGTAATTCGTTTGCAACGTGAATCGCGGCGAATGTTCGCGAGTAGTAAGTGTCAACCGTTTGGTAAAGAGAGAGAGAAAGAGTGAGAGAGTGAGAGAGAGAGAGAGAGAGAGAGAGAGAGAGGGAGAGAGGGAGAGAGAGAAAGAGAAAGAGAAATGGAGAGAGAGAGAGAGAGAGAGAGGGAAAGAGAGAAAGTACACGAAACTATATCCAGCGCCTGCACCTGCGCGCATTTCAGTTAACTCACTTCCAGAGCTTCCACTACGACACGAGCAGAATAACTTATAAACTGTCTTCCAAATGTGTTGTCTGAGGATAGGTCAATTTTCCGGCATTATATGCTCCGCGGCATGCATATTACGACAGATATTCAAGAATTTTGTACTACCTGCTGGTATAAACAAATCGCCTTAACAAATCAGTGTTGAAAAAAGGGATGCACTTGGAATGTAAACGTGTATTATCGAAACCAAAAATGATATAAGAATATTAATAAATCAATTTTTACAAAGATGGATCCAAATCGATAAATCAATATTGTTAGTTTATATTACAAGTACAACTTCCCGACCAAGCTCTCCCAGACACTAAAAATGTTCGCTATATCTTCTGTTTCATATGTATATTAGACAATTTTAACTGAACTCAATAAACTTCCTGCAGATGACCCCGTAATTATAAGTCCTTTATTTGACAATCCACAAATACGTATCCTCACTTTTTTCTTTTGCACGCGATAAGAACAAAATTAAAGTGTCTGTTATTTCATTTCTTTAATTTTTTTTTTTTTTTTTTTTTTTGTGTAACGACGAACGACCTTTGGAAAAATTGTTCTCGACGTTTTTCGTGCCAACGAGTTGAGTTGAATTACGGTACAGTTAAATTTAAGCGTGGTTAAGTGGAGAACTGGAGGAAGAGAGAGAGAGAGAGAGAGAGAGAGAGAGAGAGAGAGAGAGAAGAAAAAAACAGAGAGACAGCGACGGACAGCTCGAAATCGAGTGGAAAGTATGAAGGCATTTAGTACAACCGATACGTAGAAATTGTATTCGATGCAACTAGAACCGCTCTGCAGTCAATCCACTTACAGCATTTAGATCGTACACCACGGTAGGAAACACTTATTAACCATCTACCTGCGTTTTGTGTTCATTGTTCTACGTAGCGAGAGGGTAGCCAGTGTTCTGGAACCTAATAAAACTCATATCTCTTCCGTCTCTCTTCTCCCTCGAGCCACCATTCTCTCTCTCTCTCTCTCTCTCTCTCTCTCTCTCTCTCTCTCTTTTTAAGCCACCCCTTATTCCATCTCGCTCGTGCTTACACTCATTCTCTTTCTCTCTTTCTCTTTTCGCCTTCCTCATTCTCTCGTGGCTCATAGCTCGACAACGACTGCATGGCCATTTTCTAGATACGCTTCACGAGGTAACTCGATTTTCCCGGAATTTTGCATGACAAAATCGCATATTATTTCGTAGAAGATTCGTTAGTAAAACTCTTATCTTTTCTCTACCCTTGCGCTACCGTACGTACCTCTTTGTTCCACTATCTCTCTCATACTCACCTGTATTCACATTTTTACATCTCTTTTCATTTCTCTTTTCTATGTTTGAACGTCTTATCCGACTGAACGGTATCTGATTCACTTTCTATTAATTCTTCTCCTTTTTTTATTATTTTTTCTTTTCCTTTGCGAAAAACGATTATGCGACTTGATTACTAAATTTCTTTAAACAGATGTCCATAATGGATAAGAATCGTTAAAGCAAAGGATAAAAAGAAAATTAAAAATGCAGTAGAGCGTTCTTACTTGAAAATTTACAAATAACAACGTGCTCGAATTAAAAATATAAAACCAGAGTAACATACAGTTTTAATGATCTTAAGTTACATGTAAACTAATTGATTTTTGATTAGATAATAAATAAATCCTATATTAAAAAAATAATTATAATTAGAAACACACATGTTTCCATAGGAAATTTATTATTTTATCTCATTATTTTATATCATTATTGTACTCTATTCTGTTTACGTCGAATTTACATGGTCTAAAATTTGATCCTCTAGTTCGAATCGATATCCTTATTAATCCTCTAATATACCTAGATCCTTGTAGGTATATACGCTTGATAAGACCACCTAATTGGAGTGATCATCGTGGAATTAATGAAGCCCTCGGTGGTGAATTTATACACATAAGAGAAATAGAAAGAGAGCAAGAGAATGAGGGAGAATTTATATAGGAGGTTGAATGCATAGAATTTAATCCTCGCGCATTTAATTACTAGGGAAAATTCGTTTGTCGTGGGCTCGCTTTTGCCGGATGACAAAGAAGTGAATCGACTCATTTGACTGTGACAGGATTAATGAAGCAACCGAGACAATCTTTCTTTCATCTGTTGCTTTAAAAATTATAACAGATATGTAAAACCGTTGAAAATTCGAACGGTGTTGCTATTACCAAGAAGAAATCATTAGAAATCATCTGTATCTCTCTTTCCATGATTTCTATCCTTTATCAAATGACTTTATTAAAATTCTTTATATCGATTCTTTATTAAAATTATTCGAATTAATCTATATAATTCAATGAGAATTCTGTTGGCGCATAGCTTGCGTGTTATTAAATGAAACGATAAACTTTATTTCGAGTATATATACAAAGTTATGATAAAGTTCTCGAATGCGACTCTCGATAGTTGTCACTCTCGCAAATTGTTCTGACTGACTGTGTGAATGAATGGGAATTGTACATATCGCTTTGGATAATGTGCTATCGTTAAATCTTTCTAGGAAATAGATGCATAAACTGTCAATCTATTTGTAGTGTTGGTTTCTGATGTCTATTATTTCTCGTTCTCCCGTTCCTCGTTTTAGTGTGAATATTTCTAAAGTGTGTATAATATGTTTTGTATACGTTCCATGTCGTTCGAGTTAACGTGGTCAGGGCGTTTAGTTTCGTAATTGTCCATTTGATAATTTTGAATGAATATTTTAATATCGGTATAGCGTATGTGCTTGGCTGATAATTTTGTTTTGGGTATTTTTATTTATCTTTATTTGTTCTTTAAATTTTCTTTAACATTATTGTGGTTTTTCTCCTTGCTTTCTTCCTTTTTATTATTATTATTATTATTATTATTATTTTTATTATTATTATTATTATTATTATTATTATTATTATTATTATTATTATTATTATTATTACAGTATTATTATTATTGAACGAACAATTTGCGAAAATGCAAAAGAAATTTTATTTTGCATTAGCAAAACGTTGATCGAAATGGGAACTGCACCGACCCGTCACTTAACGAACAAAGCCCGACGTCAGCATCGAATTAATCCTGTCGTCAGTAACAACAGGGAAAAGGAAATGAATGAGCGTAAAAGAGTAAGAGAGATAGTGAGAGAGGAGGAGAGGGGGGCTTAGGGAAAAACCTGCTGAAGACAAAGCTTCGATCGAATTCATTGACCTGTCAAGAGTCCGTTGGCAGAGGAAAAAGTTATTTTCTCGACACCTTGTTCTCATTAAGCTCGAAACTACATACTATTGTATGATATCATTTAACGTTTAATACTACGTTTATTTTCTATAATGCTACACCTCGATGCGGATGTAAAAAACAATGTTCACACGAGCCACGTGTTTCACAGGAAATGTTGGATATCTTTTTCATACTATAATGTTATACTTTTATCCGTTTCTACGATCCCTCTTTCCCTTTTACCTCGAAGCATAAAAATTTCTGTAGTGATATAATCAGTTAGATGCCTTTTGTAATCTTCTGAACTATGTTACAACAGTAAAAAAAAAAAAAAAAAAAAAAAGAAAAAGAAATGGAAAAAGGAATAAGATAAATATGAATAAACTATTTACCATTTTAAATTTATGTCCTAAAATAACTGTCATTTTTTACATAATTTCGCGTGAACTGATTTATCTGCTAAGATCACGTTTCTTCCCGTTGACAAAACCTTATCCAGCGGTAAATACGGTAAGCGTGTTGCAGACAGCGAGTCGACCTTACATGGGTCAAGAGTCGTGCAAAGCCCATCCATTAGCGTCAGTACGGTCCAGGTGAGAGAAAGACGAAACGATTTTACGGATAAGGTCATGGACGGAAAGCACCGAGTTTCTCTCTACTCTCGTAAAGGTTGAACAAGGGAGAGAAAGAAAGAGAGAGAGAGAGAGAAGGAAAACATAAAATGGCCTACGGGACTCCTGTTACGAGATCCCTCGAGCTCGGTCACAGCACCATTCGTTGTTTTCCTCGGCGTAATCAATGAGAACGTTTCGGCCTTTTCGACCATCCTGAGAAACGACATCGTATGTTCTTGGAGCCTCTTACGGGTCAACGATAAGTGCCGAGATCGTTTCTGCTTTTCGCACTTGTCCCCCGTTGTGTGTTAAACATAAAGCAAATGAGATCACGTTATATTTACGAAATAGTTTACGGATATGGTGAAATATCATTTAACGGGTAGATCCTTTATATTCAAATATCATTTATTACAATAAGAATTAAGTTATATTTTATATGTCGATTCGTCGTATAGTACTTTGAGTACTTTTAAAAGGCTATATGGTAAAACCGATAAAGAAATTTAAGAGTATATAGTTTTACTTAATCCTAATGAATTTGATTTTCATAACACGAGAGAATATATGTACGATATCTATTATAATATCGCACAGTGAAATTCAAAATAAACGGAATTTAAATATGTAGAAATAATTCTAAAGACGTGTATCAACTTTCCTGCATCGTATGTAAGTGTTGCCGGATGAAGGACCTCTTTTTGAAAAATCGTACCCATTGATACATATGTGAATAGATCAGATCAAAAGCTTTTGGAAGGAGTCCATATTTCCAGAGCACCTTTCCTATCGCCGTAGGATAGTAGGTAAGTATGATGTCTACTTAAGTTGACAGATATACGTCGTATGCATATCACATTGAAAAGTCCAATCTTTGAATGTAAATTTATTCGTGAATAATCTAATCTAATTTTTGAGAAAATCGCTTTCAAAAGTCCATCTAATGCGTATTACTTTTTTAATCAATTCCGACAAAATTGATCCCATAATATGGATAATGTTGAAGTAGGTAAATAAAAAGAATGCATTTTTCTATTTAAAATGATTTTTGTTTTACGCCTTTATGACATTTTGTTCTGAAGTTGTAAACATTTGAAATTCTTCATTCTTAATCTCATAATGAACAGGTGTCACGAGTAGGGGCAGTAGTAAATAAGAAAAAACTGTTTACGTCGCGAAATTCCAGGAGCAGGAATTTCAGAAATTTATATATAGGTCACCGCGCTGACCAACCTCTTTAAAGAAATTATGTAGGTTAGCAGGCGACCGAACTTTCTTTAATGTGGAAATATTTTCAGGATTAAAACTCGTAGAGACTTCAACAACGGCCATTTTAAATTAAATAGTCTTTTCTATCTTACCGCAATATTGTTAATAATGGTTAACAATTTTTTAGAAATAAGTTTTGAAATTGATTATTTTCTAAACTGTCATTAGACAGTTTGTATTTTCGTACGTGAATACACATTTAACAAATTGTTATAAACGATATACATTGAAAATGATTTTGATAAATAATATTTTCTGAATTGAAATTATAACATCAAGACGCAAATAATAATACATTTTGCGTTAAGATAAATTATTAATACACTCTAGTTGAGTCTCTGTTACGTTGCACTCCATCTCCTCCTCGTATTATTATTTTATTATTATTATTATTATTATCATACATACGAGGGTTTTGTATTTAGATCTGACCCTGGGTTTCACTAAGCTCTACGGGCGTATGCCAAGTATAGTTGAAGTCTGTTTTATATGGGTGGATAAAGGAATCTCCTCACAATATTATACGTTTGCAGTATAACTGCTTTTTGTGTTTCAGCATGTATGGATTAATTTATATCTATTTACTTGATGTCTTTTATAACTGATTTTGGAGTAATATCCATTTGGAGACATCATCAAAGGAATTATTGTTTTGACTTTCTGCTGTTTCCACAAATATTTGATTTCAATTGTTACTGGAGTGCATTCGTTTATTATCTTTTCCTATTTTTGTTTTATGTTCGCGTTATTTGCAATTGAAATTTTATGAGGATAGATTAATTAATATATTAAATAATCTATCATTCAGTTGTGTTATCTTGTAGTTTTTATAAATTAGTTATCTTAGAATTTTCTTCAGTGACGAGCGTTGTACTTTTAATAGTAACAGATTTAGTGCAATATTTCTTACCGAAAGTAAGAGCATTATTTGTCTCTGAAAAACTGCTGCGTAAATCGTTAATGTCCAAAACGTTTTCAACTTGCCTGTTTCATAATGAATATCTAAATGCTTTAAGCGTTTGATGTGATCCATCGTTTTTCATTCGAGGAAATACGTTGTACGGCCTTCTTCGATTTATCGAGAACAAACGCTAATATTGATCGCCTTAAATTAAGACTTTTATTATTGTTCGGATTTATACGTAACTCTTAAAAGGAAACATAATTTTGATTTAATATTTCCATACAGTAAAATTTTGAACCCGGAGTCGTTACTTTGGTCTGATATAAACAGATACGGACTTTTCATTGACTTTGACTGTTATTAAACTAATTTTCTTTCGCATTCTAACGAGTAAATATCGAAAGTCACTCTTTGTAAATATATAAGATTAAAATATTAATACTATAGGCAATTTTATAATCACTTAAACAATATATATAATGTACATGGAGTATAATAAACTAATATTTAAACAATAACTGTTTAAACATTTCATTGCTCGAAGTGCGTATTAAATATAAAACAGAATTAAATTAATATTTACATAGAGTTAAACTTCGAGGGTACGGTCGTCGTACATATGTTTACATAAACAAAACCAAACTTTTCACTGACTTTGATTGTTATCGAAACAGTTTTCTTGTACATTCCGACGAGTTAACATCGAAACACTCTTACCAAACGGATAAGCTTGAATAAATCGTACTTTCT
The DNA here is from genome assembly GCA_911387685.1 of Dolichovespula media. Classification (NCBI taxonomy): domain Eukaryota; kingdom Metazoa; phylum Arthropoda; class Insecta; order Hymenoptera; family Vespidae; genus Dolichovespula; species Dolichovespula media. Next base: position 1,439,851 of record OU426861.1, on the reverse strand, counting down.
ATTATTTTAAGATTATTTAAACAATTAAAAACTTTTACGAAGTAATAATCTAATATATAAGCATTAACAAATTTATTTAAGTATTTCAAAGCTCGAAATACGCGTTGAATATAAAATAATTTCAATTTAAAGAATAGATCGATCGCGAAATAGAGTAAATGTCGATCACTATAAGACATTACTCTTGAATTTCTTATTTTCGTCGAAGTTCTTCATCATCTTGAGACAGGATTCTCGTTTTGTAACATCAGCGAAGACTTAAGGTGAGCATACTTTTATTATATATCAGACATTTTGAACATTTTCAACAATTTTTAAAATTATAGCGATAATAATAAATTCGTTACAATTTCTCTATTTCATAACATCATTGTAATCGTGCGTGAAGCTAAGGGGAACTAAGTATTGCATGGAAAAAAAAAAACGAAAAGAGAAAATTCGCCAAGGAGGATCACTGTTGTTTGTGACAAATGGAAATTTCGGTCGGAATAAGAAACTCATCTGTACTTTCTTATTTTTTTCAATGTTCTTCATCAACTTAGAGTATAATGCTCATCGTGTAACGACAAGAAAGTCTTAAAGTAAGTATATTTGTATATCAAACATTTCTTTGATATTTTCAATTATTTTTTATTATAACAGTGATACCAGTAAGTTCGTTTTAATTTATCTCTTTAAAAAATTCATTGCAATAGCACGCGTAGCAATGAAGTAATCGAGCGTTCGTATCGTTAAGATAAAAACCAAAACCATCGCGAAATAGAGGCAGTGTTTGTTCGTTCACGTTTCACGAGTTAAATAATAAGTGAACTTGCATCGATTGCCTGCAATGCAGTTATTAGAGTCAGTGTTCGCAAAATTTTTGCTTTTATAACGGTCACACAGACTGTATTTATCAAAGACTTTAGAGTTTTGTGAAGTGAATACAGTGACCGTCCGTTAATAAATAACTAACGCGTATTAGAGTCAGTGTGTCGTTGAAGAGGATCTCAACCAATTTCGATGTTGACCTACCCCATTTTCAACCAGTTACCAATCATCCAACCTTCATTTCGACTTACATCGCGGACGAGTGTTTTGGATCCACCGCAGAACTTGTTAAGTAGTAAATAAATTTTTAAGTTTCCTCCTATCACTCAGTCTAAAATAATTACTAAGAGAAACGTATTGAAAACTTCTAATCTCTTTAAATATTATTATTATTATTATTATTATTTGATCTGCTTTATTTTTATTTATGCTTTTCATTAAATTTGTTCCCTTTAATCAGAGAGATTTATATTTGAGTTATCATGATAAGAGATCCAAAACCAAATACTCAAATACTCAGATTCAAGTCCGAATATCCGGATATTCAGATTCGTACTTTGAGTTATGAGTAAGTTGAGTAGTCAGATATCTGAATAGTAAGAGTTTTAGTTTAAATACATGTTCTAATCAATGTCTCGCTTTTTTTGGTATAATATTTCTAGGAATGAAATTTCTTATTTCCGCACTAATTATCGTTTGAAGTTTTAGGATCCGAGTAAGCGTTTCCGAAGCAAAGGTAGCGGAACAATTCGTTGGCAAAAGGTGAAACCCTTTGAACTGACTACCATACAATTCATAATTCGAAATCGGTCTGTGCTTTGCTCGCGATCATTCATATCTTTTATTCTACAATAATCTCTTTCTCTTTCCTCGTCTTGTTATATCATGCTACTAATAAACTCAGATTTTTCTCTGCTCGTTCAAACGAGATTGTGAAAGGTAAAAACAGCTTGCTTGGTCTTTGTCTTTTTTCTACGAACATATATAATCTGACGTATATTGTATGTTTCTTATATGTATATGTATATATATATATATATATATATATATATATATATATATATATATGTATATATATACATAATATATATATATATATAATATATATATATATATATAAGGACATATACTTTGTATAAAATATAATGCGTAAATGTAGAGATATATACCTGAAAGTGTAAATACGTACATATTTATGTGTATTTACGGAGATTATAAATATGTGTGGACACATTATAAAAAACCGACCATCTTCCTCGACGACCAGAAGCATTTTCTCTACTGGGTTCCTGTAAATAGAAATAGAAATAAAAAAAAAAAGAAAAACAGAGATGGAACTTGCGGAGAAACGAATGAGATTGCGTAACGAAGATCTTAATGAGTAAGCCTTCCCTTTCAACTGCTCACTGCTAAAGGGGAAATAAAAGATCGAGAAAGATCTTTTGAATAAATTTGCGGTACACCGACGATGAATGGCTAATGAAGGTTTATCATAAAATAAGTCCATTTCGGTTTTTCTTCCTTGATGTGGATCATCCTTCTTTTATTTTTATCGTAGCAGAGAATCGAGCTCATTGATCAATCACATTGTCAATTATCGCATTGTCAAAGAAACCTTCCGTATACTCGTTAATATTGTCGTCGATATTTTTTAACGATCGATCAGTTATATCATTTTCTCTTTCATTATTTATGAAGACATTAAACGTTCTACGTCGAAATTCTATCAATGTTTCTTCCATTAATTGATGTCAAATACAAATTCGAATTGAAAGCTTTCGAAACGATCACAAACCGTTGTCGTATAACATTTAACGATGTAACAGCGAGTAAGAAAGGGAGAAATGTATGGAGGAAAAGGGAAGTTTCTTGCTATAGTGTTGAAGAATTCCCTACGTGCTCTTAACTATAGCACACTTCATAACGAGGGCCCTAACGATCCGAAGTGGCTTGAACTCAGTTTAATCCGCACTTAACTCTCGTACGAAATACGTACCGTACATACATATGTATGTACGTACGCTCTTGCGGTTCTACAAGATATGTTTCGCCTCGTAATTTCGCTTGGTATGCCATCGAGAAAATTAGAGAATCAGGAAAGGATAACGGAAAACGATCCTTCTTTCCTCTCATTTCGTTATTCGACTAGGAAGATAAATTTTCTCCCATTCTCCTATAATACGGATCGATCGTCGTTACGGCGCAAGTTTAAAAATCCCTCAAAAATTCATATTCGATAGTTGATAATCGATGTCTCCATTATCCGATGCCGTTACGTCAAATCTGTCTTCATATATAAAATACCGAACGTGAGTTAGCGAAATATATTAATCATTTCGGTGGACGCCCAGCGAGATACATAGTACACACATCGTTTTTTATTATTAGTCTCATTTTTTTCTTTTACTCGCGAATTCTTCGTTACGAAAAGAAATAATCGATGAAAATAAAGAGGGAGGGAAGGAAAGTGGCATATGCATCAGATGTTTCTATATTTACGAAGTGGTAATTTGCGTCTAACTCGGGCACGGTATAACGAGGATGAATGTTCTTCAAATGAAAAAGGAATAAGGTGAATAAAGGATACAAAAGGTTTTAATGAAGCGAGTCGGATGATCGATGCATGTGCGAAAAGACAAAAAAAGAAAAATAAGAAAAAGACGCTGCAGAAATAATAGATCGCGATATCAACTAATAACAAAATTATTTGTTTTCTTATAAATAATCTCATTTCTAATATATCTGTAAAATACATATCTATACTATATAAACCCGAATACTACATTTATTTATTTAACACGGTATTATTGTAAGCATATTATGTATGATTAATAATGGTTATTAAAGAAAAATATGAGATCTTAGTTTTATTTGACAAATTCATTTATAATAAGGTAATGGAGGTTTAATTGAATTCAAATGTTAGACGTAATTTATAGATATAGCTTTTATCAAATTTGTTTTTTATTATTATATAATTTAAAGGTCCAAGGGTGTATCACTTTTCGCTCTTTAACTGCGTCTTAATAACTTTTGTCTCCTTATTCACGAAAATCTTTGGAAAGACTCGAATTCTTCCATAAATGATTTTAACAGATGACACACAACTAGTCGTCTCACTCATTTTTTAAATATTTAGACATTAAAATGAAGAATATACTTTAAGTGTACTAAATATACATACATATATCGAACTTCTTTTACTTTAACTCTGTACTTTTTGATTCTCCAGTTCTTTGACTGATTCTTTTATGTTCTTAAATGAAAACCATTCGTAGGTTTCCTTGGATTACACATTTCTTTCACACATCTGACGTTATTGTAAACGTATCTTATCTATTATTATATTGAAATCTAACGGAGAAAAGCTTCAAGATCGTTCCTCGAGATTTTGAAATATTTGTTACGACGCGATCGACGATTCTGAAACGTGAAGAATGAAAATAACGGGATATCAAAAAAGGCTTAAAGATTTCTTTTTAATAGATAAACTGGTTTATCCTACATGTCGTTTTCATGCAAAACGGAATCCTTTCCCTCTTTTTGTAATCTCTCAAACGTTTCCTTGTAAAAAAATTCACTTTTCTCTCTTATTAATGCCATTTAAATTATCAATAAGAGATTTTCGAATTTATAAAAGATCTAAGAAGATTAATATTTTCTTTGTTCTTTGGTCTCTATTTTTATTTCTCTTTCTATCTTCCTTTCTTTCTTTCTTTCTTTCTTCTTTTATCTATTTCTGTAATATTCGCGTATAGCAATCTTTTAAGTACATTGATTTTCATCGAAAAACGCGTTTATGATATTTCAGTTTAATTTGGCAAGCATTTTGTTAAAGCGCAAATATTGGTAGGGAAGATTGGTAAGGTAAGTAAGTTGGTAGTTGAGGTAAACTCGGGAAATCGTTAATTCAACGCTTCTTTACGTCAGCGCAAAGTAGATTACACGCGGTGGGTCCGGCGACTTAATCCAAAGAGAAACTACCTACGAGCGAGGGAATAAACAAACCAGCTTGTGAGTAAATCCAAGGAAAGTGTACTTTCAGTTTCTGTATTTGCGCGTCATTAGCCACAACTAATCAACTTATAATTAAACGTCCAAATTTTTATTTTTATTTGTCCCTACGTATAATACCGATGATAATAAATGAAAGAAAAAGAAAAGGAAATATTTTACAATAATATTTCGAAGGTACGATATTAAGAATTGAACATTTGTATTTACATTTGAGCGAGACGAAAACAAATTGATAAAGGAAATATTTTCTTATTTAGCGTCCATTAATTAAAACTGAACATATTTACTTGATACTCGGGACGTCATTTTTCAAGCGAACGGTTGGCTTTTGATTCATGCTTCCTTTGACACTTTTTGTCCTCACGACGGGTAGAATACGACACAAGCAAAAATAAATTTTACCTTCAATTTCGAAGTCAAGGATAAATTTGGATGCGCTATTTTTTATAAATGTCCACCGATTCGAAGATGTAAAATGCCCCTATGATAGTCTTTACACATATTTTTTATACACCCTGTACATACATATATACATACATAGATGTTCATTCTGGTGCTTTCATTTTTTACTTTTTGATCTTCGCTTGAACTCACCCAAACATCTTCATCACGTGAAAATCCCTTTTGTATTTTCTCTTATTTTATTCCCTTTTCCTTTACTTTTTATTTACTTAAATGAAAGAAAACTTCGAGATCGTTAACATTGAAAGTGCGTAGAAACGGGAAGGACTAATTAAATTGGTTAAGAAGTGCATACGTCGGAAATTTTATAAAAGCGAATAACCAACGTATAATAAGTTAAATTTGTGTAACGAAGTAACTAATTACACAGCGAATTGAAGAAGGCAAAGGAAAAAAAAAACAAGAATGAAGCTTTGCTCGAGCAGACAGAGCTGCTGAAAGAAAAGATAGAAAAGAGAAATAGAGGAAAAGAGAGAGAGAGAGAGAGAGAGAGAGAGAGAGAGAGAGAGAGAGAGAGGAAGAAAAGGAAAGACGACAAAAGCCATCGCCGAGTCTACAAATAGGGACTAGCCCTCTTACTATTCAATCTCTTCTCAAGCCGTGGGGTTTGCACATTGCTCATTACCGGCCACGAAAAAAGATTCTTTTTCTTTCAGACCGCGTATAGCGTTAGCTTTCCCCGGTCGAATCAACGAGAGTTATATTTTCATTTCAAAATGACTACCACCGACGTTGTACATTGCGAAGAAAGAAACGAAACATCGATAATGTTCGATCCTTTCACAAGAATAAAATTTCATTCGTCATTTACAAACTATCACTATTAACAATCCTTCGTTACGTATCTTTATGTAAATGAAATAAGCATATTTTCTTCGATCTTTAAACCGACGTCTCCATTTCAAGTTCGAGTCGGATCTTTTATAACCCTCCTTAAGTATCTCTAACGAGATAATGAATTCATTTCGTAAGGTCTGCTATGTCGACGCATCGTATGAGAAGTTCAAAACGACCGAAGGAGCTCACGTAAATCGGCTCTCGAACGTTAAACTTACGCTTCCTTCGCCTATTCTCGAGGACGATATCATTCAAAACTCATTACCGATTCTCAACCGGAAAACTTTTCTCGTATCGTCGGAAAATCTTTCGAAAGACGGAAAATTACCTTAGGACAGAAAAACGAAAAAACGGGAGATAGAGAGAGAGAGAGAGAGGGAGGGAGAGAGGGAGAGAGAGGGAGAAAGAAAGACAGGCAGGCAGGCAGACAGACAGAGACAGAGAAGTAAGGTGAAAGTCGAGTTACCAATGAGAAGGAAAAGAGGAAGAGAAAGAAGAGAAGCAGGAAGACAGCAAAACGGTTCCGTCTCGATGTTACGACAGAATACCAAGATACTCTCTGTAGAAGAGAAGGTTGGAAAAGAAGATCCATTCGCCTTTTTTTTTCTTTTCCTTTTCTTTGTCGAACGACTGTGTGGAGCAAGGAAAGAAAGAAACGAGAGAAGATAGGAAAAAGGAAGAGAGAGAGAGAGAGAGATATAGCGCGACTCGATACAGTTCGATGCTCCTATTCGAGGCCAATAAATTAAAGACCCGCTCGAGTCGACAAGTTTTCCACGTTTTAGCGAACTACGCGACGATCTTTTGGAAAAAAAAGAAAGAAAGAGAGAGAGAGAGAGAGAGAGAGAGAGAGAGAGAAAGAAAGAAAAAAGAGATGCCAGAAAGAAAATCTACTTTTCTTCAAGCTCTCAACGAAATCGAGCGAAAAGGAAAGAATGACTAGGGTCCTTTTGCAAATCTGTCGATTCGTCGTAAGTCCGGTCGTTGTTTGATACCTATAATACAAAAATCTCATGCCCTTCGTTCATTTTATTGAACCATCTTGCCTTTTCATCTTTCGCGAAAAATACGTTATTTATGTGAACATGAATATTTTCTTCTCTTCTCTTCTCTTCTCTTTTTGTTTCCTTTCTTTTCTTCTCTTCTCCATTTTTTTCGAGATCGAACGTAAAAGTCTCCCGAACGTTTCCAATTTTTCATTTCTTTTTTCTTCTTTTTTTTTCCTAGGGGAAAGTTTCATCTAAATAAAACGAGTCTGCGAGACAGCAGCAACTTCTGACAATGTTCTTGAGCTGTTGCTCTCGAAAAAGCTGCTATGGTAATCGTTATCGATCGTTCTGTAACGTCATCCTTCGTTAACCCTTCGTCATTCAGCTTCCTTGTTCTTAGCGTGCTACCGTTTGTAAAAGACGTTGCTGACAAGCCATGTTAAATTCCACGTTCGTTTAACTTCATTAGCGATTCGTGAACCACGTCATATTTAATTAAATTCATTCAGTCTTTCTCTTTCAATCACTGATATAATTATGCGGATACGTGATATTTGTATGTAAACACATTTGCACATTGTACGGCGAATTCATATAATTTTATCGATTAATCAAAGATCGAATAAAATCACCGACGAAGTAATTAAGATCGAGATATCGAGGTAATAACTTTAATTATATTCCAATGTTTTCCGAAACGAACGCGTCGCAGAATATTAAAATGGAATGGATAATTGTATCTCGATGTTTCGCAAACGAATATTCCCCGGGGGTGAACAAATATGATAGAGTCATTGTCAATCGACATCTGAAACTGAGAAAACAATGAACGATGAATTAATATTACAAAGAGTCTTCCTAAAGCATGCGATTATACTTTGATAGTACGCTATGTGTATTAATCGTATTGATTATAAAAAGTATTATATATAAACCTTTTAGATTCTTTGTATATATCAGAAAGATACTGCTTGCTTAGTTACGATAATAAACTCTTAATTAATGAATTGAATAATAAAAACAAGTTTGATGAAAGTGCGGGTATTTATTATATTTACGTTTATGTAAATAAAAATATCGCGAAGCAGAAGCAGTGTTTGTTCGTTCACGTTTCACGATTTAAACGGCAAGTGTTTTTGCATCGACTGCGTGCAATACAGTTGTTAGAGTCAGTGTTTGTTCGCAAAGTTTTTGATTTTTTAACAATCGCACGGATTGTATTTATAAAGGATAGTGAAGTTCTGCGAAATAAATTCTGTGAACGTCCGTTAATAAACAACTACTGCGAATTAGAGTCGGTGCATCACTAAAGAGAATCTCGACCAACGTCCATGTCGTTCTACCTCATTTTGCAAACGGCGACTTATCATCCACCCTCAATGTCAACCTAAATCACGGACGAGTGTTTTGGAGCCATGGCACAAAACTTCTTAAGTAGTAAGTGAATTTTTAAGTCCCTCCTATCACACAATCATGTCGAGGACGAAAAGTCCGAATCGGCTGAAAAATCTAATTACTTACATACAAATAAAGTACTTACATTTTGCATTGCTAATAATACTTGAATAGATAAATAGATTGGATGTATCCGAATTCTAAAATAATTTCTAAATGAAACGCACAGCTAATTTTTCTATTCCACTTATGCGTGTCCTTTTTTCTCTTCAGAAACGTGTAGAGCTCTCGGGTGGGATTCTTGAAAAGGCTTTCCAGTGCGGACCCACGAATGGGTCTCTTTCTTTCAGCAGAGAATATCGAACTCAATTTCATTCAATTTTTATTCTGGTTATATTTGGTGGAACGATGTTCAAAATGATAGCCTCTCGTTTCGAGTTTCATCCTTCTCGCATACGCGCGCGTTCCTGGTTTCTTATATTCTTTTCTTCTTCTTCTTCTTCTCCTTTCTATTAAATTACTTCTCTCACTGTTCTTTTCTATCTCCTTTTCCTCCTTTTTTTTCAAACTAGATCATCGAGAGAAGGACTATCGGAAGGGACCCTTGAGATGGACCCTCGGGTATGGGCCCTTGAGATGGGACCTAGGGGGGGTCTCCTTCTTTCAGTAGGAAAAAATCGAGCTCGATTTTGCTACTTTGGTTTTGTACGGGTATAAAGATATTTTTTATGTCCATCTCTCGTTCTGAATTTCGTCGTTATCACGTACGCGCACGTTCCGACCCTCTTTTCTTTTCTTTCTCTGGCTCTCTTTTCGTTTCCTTCTCCGGCTTTCTTTTCTATTCTTTCTCCAGCTTTCTTTGCTTTACTTTCTCCGGGCTCCCTTTTCAATTTCATATTTCTTCTCTTTATCTTCTTCCATCCTCTCATCTTCTTTCCAAAGGATCACCGATGGATCATCGAGGAATCATCTAAGGATCATCGAGAGATAAATTCATCTGCGATCGGATGAGTCCGTTGTATCGTCGAACGGCTCGATTCATCATCGAATTTACGCGAGAATACGGGAAGGATAAGGAGAACACTCGCAAGCATGTCGGTGGACACAGGCGTGGGTGTTCCCTTATTTGCTCATAAATTCGATTAGATTCTCTCGCGGACGCGGATTTTTTTAGTAGAGTCATCGTTTTATTACTAACACTCGTGTGGGTGTCAGAGAGCGATCCAAGGTCCTACCGTGTTCTTCGTTGTATTATTCGAAATTAGAGGTACACGAACGGTTCTATCTAGTAATGGATTATATGTAGCCACCGATGTCGCAACAATCCTGTTATCCGTATGCGAAGACTAACCTTCCCCCAGATATCGTTTTCAGCCAAAATTCTTGGTTAGCTCGTGTCACCTTGGATTTCAACGTTAGAGTCATCGTTATCCTAACACTCGCGCGATTAAAAGTCCTACCGTGGACTTCATTTTGTTCGCTCGAAAATTCTATTAGATTACCTCGCGAGCATGGATTTTAGAGTAGAGTCACCGTTAGCCCGTGGGTCTCTAGATGCAGCAACATCCACGTGATGAGACCTGGGTCGGTATTACTTGCGAAGTATAATTGTAAATCACGTAACGCAAGTACTTCCGAGCGAATGGCCGCATATCTCAATGTATTTTCAAAATCTTTTCAAAATCCTTTCAACTTAATTCTGATTAAACACTGAAGTACAAACACTCTACATTGCCAATAATACTTATACAGGCAAATAGATAAGATATAGTTAAATTCAAAGATAATTTTTTCAAATTCGCAGATTTATATCATAATTATCACATGTGTTAATTATATTTATTATTCTTTATGTCTTATCGTGAAACAAATGCTTACCGACGTCATATCTACCATGAATCAATGCGAAACACAAGCTAACATCAAAGAAAGATATACGTACAAGAGATTGAAAAATTTGAGTTCACAGGTTATTTAACTACTTATTCTAACTCACACGAAAGCAATTGTTATGCAACCAACACAAGATTATATACCTATACGATAGGCGTATGGTGAAGAGAGCATTCCCCGATTCTATTCGTAGTTCATATTTTTTCTATACCTGTCACTGAAGTCATACAGATTTCGAACAAACGGTAATGGATAGCCTTGATAATAATAAATATTCTCTCTCTCTCTCTCTCTCTATATATATATATATATATATATATATATATATATATATATATGTGTGTGTATATATATATTTTTTTTTTTATTTCAAGTTATGTATATAAAAATCATATTTCATATACAATTAATAATATAAAAGTAACGATAATGCATACAAATAGAAAAACAGCGATGATAGATACAAATAAATGTCTATGAGTTGAATTCTAAACAAATGGAAGTAAGTATAAATGTTGTTAATAGTAAGATACAACGTATGGCACTCTGCTCATTGATTAGAGATGTTTAATCAATACCATTTATTAAGTTGTGCACCCTATATCGACATCAAAGCAAGATATTAATCAGCGAACGTAATTAATATGATCACTCTCGAATCTTAAGAGATGACAAACGGATACCATTCGAGTTTACACGATCTTCGATTATATAGTTAATTGTACGTATATTCGATGTACGCACATTCGTCGTATTAATTATTAAGCATCAATGTTTATTTCACTATTCCGTAGAGTCGAAAAAATTAATGCATATTAGTAAAATATTAATGCATATATGTATAAGTATATAGGTATACTTATTAGTAATACGAACCACGTCTCCATGTTCATACACATACATTCATGTACAGGCTGGTGTGTAAAGACAAGTCCAAACGAGGAGAGAGAAAGAGAGGAAGTCTGTCTGTCTGTGTGTGTGTGTGTAAGAGAGAGAGAGAGAGAGAGAGAGAGAAAGAGAGAAGACTACTAGTTCTCTCCTAGAGTTCGACGACTTCGTTGAAAGCCGAGCTTTATATCACGCTCGCCAAATAAATCGTAGAACCTGCAGATTCGAGCCAGCCCTCTCTTCACATCCCACCCACACTATCACCCGTTCGACCTTATCTCTCGCTTACGGCACGAGCTTATCGGTTCCTGTTTGTCTTACAGCATCAAGTCTTTGAATTCACCAATATCACGCAAAGTAGAATCATCAAATTTAAAATAATCAAAGCTGAAACACAATCAACAATGATAACATCTTAATGGCAATTATTAATATCGAAATAAGGATATTTCAATTTTTTGATAAATAAAGTTGTAAAAAATTGTTGTAAAAAAAGGAAAATTTCAAAATTGAACATTCAACTTTGTCTACTCGAGGTATCAATATTTTATTAAATATCTTCGCTGTAATTACGACCCATATTACTCGATTCGCGTTTGTGGGAAGTTCGTAAGCGGACTGGCATAGTAATGATCTTGCGTGCGATATCGTGATGGTGCTACCAAGTTACATAGCTATTGGACGAATCTTTGGATAATATAGCGTTGCGTTCCGTAGTTTCATACAGTGTATGGTAGCATCAAAGCAGAGCTTACTTACGTTCTATCTAGTATTGATCATAGGTAAGTTCATTGATCGTTAGATTGTGACACTCTGCGTTTGAACTTCTCAACGATATCTCTCTCTCTCTCTCTCTTTCTCTTTCTCTCTCTCTCTCTCTCTCTCTCTCGTCTGGGTGAAAGGAACTAATTATTCACGGAGTTTGGAATTGAGTAAACTATCGTCAAAACAGAAAAATTACTATTCGTTCTTGAAGAAAGGAGGATAAGAAGAAAGCTGTTATATATAGGTATCTTCCATTGAAATATTAATTTCAGACATAATAATAATAATAATAATAATAATAATAATAATATTAATAATAATAATAATATTTCAAAAATTTATAAACTAATGAAACAAAATGTATTTACATTTATTATCCGGCCTACATAAAATTAACGTTTCTGCGAAGCTCGCAGGAACGTCAACGTTTCTCAACAGGCTCTTCTCTTTTCCTCTTTTTTTTTCTCTTTCTGTTTCTTTTTGTTGATTCTCCTCAAATAGGAGATCATCACATGTGGGATTAGGCAAAATAAAGGCATTATTGGTTTGCCCAAGAGACGGAGCATCCGCACGTATTTCTTCCTACAAAAAAAAAAAGGAAGAACTTTTGCGGTGTATCACATCTTGCTCTTCCCCTTTAAAATAGACTGGCTTATTTCAACGGCTTACTTTGATGATGATGGCGTGTGTAAGCGAGAAAATATATGAGCAAAAAAAAGGTACGAAGGGAAAGAGATATGGAAAAAAAAGAAGTTGAAAGGGAGAGTGTTCCCTTTCATTCTATTTTTCTCTTTCCTCAATTATGAGATGGAAAGGATCTAACTTTGACTGTCTAAATAATTTAATGTATATATATTTATATGTATATATATATATATATATATATATATATATATATGTATGTATGTATATATTGTAGATATGTTATTGGTACACATTCTATATGGTGATTGAATTCATTAAAAGAACGGTGAGAAAAAATATTCGATATGTCGCATGCACTCATTACGAAAATATTTGGTTTCGCTATGTCAAAAGCAGCAAGTGAATATTGTTCAACATTATATGAATTTTTCACTCTTCAAGTCCTACAGATTTTCAAATTCACATGGAAATTAACTGTGAAATGTATAAAAATCTGCATTCGAACGAAGGGCTATTATTTCGAATACTTGTGTCATTGTATTACACGAATTTATATACATGCTCGCATACAATCAGAAAAAAAATGATAGCGTGTTCTTTGATGCAAACCTTTTGATGGAAAAGTTTCTATAAAGCGTTTCGCATTTTTCATCGCTACTGTGATCGATCGGTGTTATAAAATACCTGTTTTATGCTGCTTTCTCTTGTTGATAAATAACGACGATCTAATAAAAATCAATAGCCCAATATTACGAAAGTTTCGAATAAATTTTAAATACTGTAATACCAATTTTTCTATAAAAATAATTACGTATTAGTGAACATTACCCTGTATGAAATGACAATTACTATAAGAAAAATATTTGAAGGAAAAAATTAAAATACAAATATACGAGATACATTTAAAAACTATAAGGCACTATAAGGAGTTAACGTAAGGGTGGTTTAGTCAATGGTAACCGTCAATTTTGAAAAATTCAAACAGAATCGAAAGAAGGGAAGAAACGAGGAAAGCAAAAAAAAAAAAAGAAGACAGAAAGAGAGAGAATGAGCGAGTGAGTGATTCTTGTAAGACGTGGTAGCAATATTTACATAAAATTGATAAACGACACGGCGTGTCGAAGGTTTACTATGGCAGTGATGCGTGTCTCTCCCCATTTCTAGAGGTGGAATATTCCGGCATACGTCCCCGGGGCGTCGTACGGCCGAGCCACTGCAGCGCCGCGATGTTTTACGAGGTGGCGAAACCGTGCCAACTGTGTCTCGTTATATTAGATTTTACTGGGAGCTCCAGGCGCCGCATAAATTCGTTAACCAATAAAATCCTCATCGCGTGGCGTAATAATCGGCTGCGGCTGTGAGTCCACGATAATTGTCGTAATGCGACGAAAGAGGAAACTAAAAGGCATTCGAAGGTTCTTTTTCCTTTTCATTATCTAGACGGTTCAGTTCTATGTCTGAAGAGAATTAAAAGAGTTTACTCTTTTGCTTTTAACTCTAATTAATCGTATTGTATAACAAACCGTGGTGTTCATTTGATATTTTCCATCAGTATACAGTAAAGTGTTCGTTAGTTTACAAGATTTCCAATAAAACTTTTTTCAAATAAATCTCACTACATATCGATCGTAGCAAGACGATATAAAGAAAGTTGATGATTGCTGTGATTATATTAGGTATCGAAGTGTTTATTATATCGGCTAACTCTGTACTTTTCATCTCGGACTCAATTATCCAATATCATAAATTTAGAGAAGATATAAAAAAAAATTGAAATCAAGGAAGTTGCCGCTTCGCCATTTACGTAGATACAATTTCTATAAAGTTGATCTACCGACGGTAATAATATCCGCCTTTCCCTTCTAATTGCAAAACACATTTCTTCGAAGTACCGCTTTCTCATCCGGGCTTTATTGCCTTGATACTAGAAAACAGGTTGGTTGGTAGCGGGGCGAAAGGAAGGCACGAAAGTGCTAATGAATGCATAACTCTTACAACCGGATCGAGAATATATCGTGGGAACGCGCAATTGTTATTATGCTTATTTCTCGTGCTTTTAGTTACAATCTCTTGTCGACTGCTTAACTCTCTCTCTCTCTCTCTCTCTCTCTCTCTCTCTCTCTCTCTCTCTCTCTCTCTCCCTCTCTCCCTTTATCTATTTCCGTTTTCTCTAATGAAAAATAAAACTCGAAGGGAAGAAAAAAAACACTAAAAAATTGTTTGCTTTGTTACCGTTATATCTCGTTAAAATTCACAAATACAAAAAAAAGAAATACTTAACATAAATCTCAAAAATATTTGGCAACTCGCTAGCATAGAAAATGAAGAATATGAGATTTATCTTAGGATCGTCTCGTTCCGTTATTATATTTCTACGCACATTAATGCACCTTATTGCTTTAACACTTACTTGATCGATATGGATCGAATATGAGTCATAATTCCATAGAAATGTTAAAAATATAGATAGCTTTACGAGTTTATCTCGAAGGCTTATAATGAGAACTACTATCACCGATAGACAAAATTGATCGAGGACCGAATGAACGGAACGAATGAATTATCTATCGATCGAATGCGTTCAATTAACATTCAATTTGATCTACGAAATCCAGAAGCAACGACAAATGAGAAGGAAATATTCAGGGGTAATTAACGCAAATTAATGATGTAGGCTTTAACGGTAGGAACATATATGTAGATAGACAGATAGATAGATAGATAGATAAATTGAGCGGCGGGTTCGAGGTTGAAATTTTGTAACAGAACGAAATATTTCATTTATACCAATGCGACGTAATTAAATGTCAATCTATCGGTCTGGGGAAAAATCGTCAACTAGTTCGAGAAGCCTTTCGATTGGATGTTAGTCGTCCATGAACGAAATATGCATGCTATTTTATGATCATGTTATCGTGCTCTCTCTCTCTCTCTCTCTCTCTCTCTCTCTCCATCTCCATTTTCCTCCCTCATAACCCTACAAGATGTGTCACGTCGTGCAGTTATCATTCTCGCTTGATCGAGAAACGCAAAAACACTTGCGTCGAATAACACGATTCGACGTTTAGTCTCGAACATTTTAATACGTTTGTGCTTTCATGGAAACGACTTTCGGTCGTTAAAATGGAACCACGAAATCATAGAGAATGAGAGAGAGCAAGAGAGAGAGAGAGAGAGAGAGAGAGAAAGACGAAGAGAGAGATATCGCCAGGGGCGTACTTGAACCATACAAACAAAGAATGTAACTACGAAAAAAATCAAATGAAGATAAAAATAAAAAAGTAATGGTAACGGAACGGTGATAATAAAAGCGACTGTAGCGATAGTGGTATATATCGTAAAAGAAAAAAAGAAGAAAAAACAAGAAAAATGAGAGAAAGGAAGGGGATATGTAAATCTCCGTACGAGTGAAACTCATGCGAAACTCACCGCTAGAAATAATTCGTTTGATCGTAGGCTGACGTTTCGATATCGGCTATCGACTGGCACACGTTTTTTTCGATAATCGCACGTAGCATTACATAATAGATCGTGATTTGAGACTCCCTTTGTTTCCAGCTTAATGATCCGTTTCAATACAGACTATATTCTCAGCTAGTGGTAAATCGCGATTTCGCACGAAATTCGCAAACGAAGCGAGTATCGTACCAGCTTCAAGTTCTTTTACAATTCTGGAAAAGTTATTCGTCGTAGCGTGATTGACTCATTTCTTATGAAATTACGTTTTATTTTCAACGAAAGGGAAACAAAATTTTTTTCTATGGGTGTCCGTTATGGAAAAAGGAATAAAATAAGATATAGTATACGATGCAATATATTGTATAACATATAAAAGTAGATAAACGTACAAATAAATGTTAATGTAAATAAGATAGAGAGAGAGAGAGAGAGAGAGAGAGAGAGAGAGAGAGAGAAAGGAGAGAATAACATGTTATTATTGCTAGAAAGAGACTGGTACCCTGTAATTGTTAACCATTATGGGATAAAAAAATGAAGTGACTGCAAAAACGTAATCAATAGAGTAATACTATGAAATAAAATAAGATAGAATGATAGAGAGAAAATGTAAAATAGACAAAGAGCGACAAGAAGCATACATTTTTGTATCGTAGGATACAAAATCAGGATCGTAAAGGATACAAAAAAGGATCGTAAAGGAAGGATGAGTACAAATGTGATCAAACGACAATAGATAAAATTATCAAGCTTCATGTACCATAAATATCAACCGTCCGTAGAAATTAAAGTTAACGAGACAAAGATCTCCACTCGCTGATTCTTATTTCTCGAGAAGGTACTCGACGTCTCGTTTTCTAATCGACGAATTAATTAAAGTCCATCCCTTGACGTGAATAAAAGCAAGCAACACGCTCCACCGCTCTACCGTCAAAGAGTTTTCTTGAATTTCAGGATATCGATGATAATTGCTATTGGCGAACTTTCAACAAAGGGTCTCGCGTTTATACGTCGCTGAACGATCGTGTCGGGACGATGCTTTCCTTCGATTTCTCTCTTTCATTTCGTTTCGGCTCGCTGAGAAAACGGAAGGCGGATATTGAAGGTATCTCATGCTCGATAACAATAACAAATGACATCGGGGTCTTTGACTTCTCTAATTGCTATACTTGAGTTATGTCAGAAATTTCGAAAATTTTAGAATAACAATGAAAAGTTTCCAACCCAGAAATTCTAATTTTAATGAAACTTTGGGATCATATAGAAAACATCATGAATATGTATATACTTATTATATATGTTAGTTGAAGTTGTAAATGTTTTTTAATATTTTTCTTCCGCACTCTGATACTTCATCAAATGAGATGTAGTTTTTATATATAAAAAGTTTCTTTACCATCTCTCTTCTTTCAGTTCGTCGAAAAATCGAAAGAAAAAACTAATTCGAAAAACTAATTGTAAAAGCTGATTCCATTCCAAAGTTAATTTCCATCGAAAAAAAAATTGTTCCTTAGATAACTCGATGTTATCTACGTGTTCATAAAGTTTAATAAAAATCGGAATTACCGGTTTAGAATGACACCTTGCCTTGTTATATTGTCGTAAAAAATTTAAATAGATGGATTTCAATGGATCTGATTGTCCGCAAATTTTAAGTGAATACCATTAACGATTTCAATGGAAACAGTTTGTGACAATGTATATGGGTCACGTTATACCAGCAACTCGTGCAGAACGCGTTTTGCATAAGTATTAGCAAAATCCTTGCGGCAAATTATTAATGACCTCTTCATGTACGTACGTATATGCATATCGACGAACGGACAATTTATTGGAGTAAAATGTTCTGTTAAAGTTTAATCTGGCATTGTCAATCCAATAAGACGTAAAATTTTGCAAATTATAGTATCGACTGGCCATTGATCATTGGATTTTTTTCTAAACATACTTTTCATTAAAATCTCACTGTTCGATATCGTCACAACGATATTACAGTTGGACTTGAAACGAACGAACTATCTCTTGCTAAAACGTGATCAAATAATATCCCATTATATACATTTGTATGTGGATACATACATACATATCCATTCCGGAATAATCAAGCAATTAAGCACAATGGAAGCGTTCCTGTCTTTCATGAAGTTAAAACAAGATTGCACCGGTAAATTAATTGAATTTTCCTGGTATAAGCTCTAACTATAGGAACAGTCTCACGCGCTACATCCCGTGGCCTATTCGTCCGCATAGATTTAAAGTTTAATTAATGTCAATTAGCCGAGAAACCGATTAACACCTATTATTCTAGATGAAAGACAATTTACACGGATACAAATGTTCTCTATTTTTCTATTTATTTATTTTGTTTCATATTCGACAACGAACTACCTTCGAATTTTTTCACATAGCGAGCGAGAACATAACATACATTCACTTAATTAGCGGGTTCCCGTATGCAACAAATTACATATAACGAGACTAGGTAGCTAATTGGTATTATTCGTTTCATAACATCTCCATCTTTGTAACGCATTGCAATTGAGTGTAAATATCATCGGGCTAATGGTCACGTTATTCGTCAAGTTGAATCGTTTGTTATTCATAAAATATGTATATAGTATAACACTCAATTACGTTTCCATTTCTCTCTCTCTCTCTCTCTCTCTCTCTTTCTCTCTCTCTCTCTCTCTCTCTCTCTCTCTTTCTCTCTCTCTCTCTCTCTCTCTCTCTCACGCAATTGTCCCGTGTAACTCGTGATATTTAATCGAATGATTGTTGGCGTTAACATGAACCTGAAATGCTTACAAGGGAAATAAAAAAAAAAAGAATTAAAGGGAGGGGAGAGAAAAAATAAGAGGGAAGAAAACTCCTTACGTTCGCATAATAATCGAAGTACAGAGGGTATAAAGCTCTTTGCAGGCAGGTATATCGAAGCGATTCGCCTGGAGAAACGATAACTTCGAGTGTAGAGTAGACTACTACTGCTACGCGAATGGTCCGAAGGGGAAAAACGAAACTTATTGTTAGCTTGCGGGCACGTATTAAATTCGCACGGAACGAACGATTCGTAACGTAGTTTGCCTTTATCACGAATTTCTTTTGAAAAGCCGCCACTCTGAGAAAGTTTCTACCCGCTGAGCCTCTGTTAACATCTCGCGAATTCCTCGTGCGTTGTCTATTATCGATAAAATCCAATTGTAGCTTCGTACGTCTCTTTCTCTCACTCTTTTCCTATTTCTCTCTCTCTCTCTCTCTCTCTCTCTCTCTCTCTCTCTCTCTCTCTCTCTCTCTCTCTCTCTTTCAGTCCAGTCAGCAAGCCCATTTCATTTTACGAACGCATCGAGAACAAATAGATGACGGTTTTTCTTTCTTCTTCTTGTCTTCTTTGAAAATCCTACATGGAGTAGAAAAGACAAAAGAGAGAGAGAGAGAGAGAGAGAGAGAGAGAGAAGGAGAGAGAGAGTGACAGTGAGAGTGAGAGGGAGAAAGAAATCCCCTCACAAGGAGATCGATGGACTGGGAGGGAAAACGATGTAAGCGTCTGAACGTACGTCGATTTGTTTGTCAGAATAAAGCAACGCCTTTTTTCTTTTTCTTTTTTGCGACATCCTATGGACCACTTTTCGGATGAGACAATTTTTATCGTCTATCTTATTTCCGCATTGGTATTTTTTACTTCCCTTTAATAATATTTTATTACGTTATTTTTTGAAATAAGAGAAAAAAAATAAATTGAGATAAGATTAATTGTTAGATGATCAATACGCATTTATTAACTTTACCCTATTTATAATGTATTTAGTAATTCTAATGAGAAAAAAAAAATTCTCAGCCAAACTAATACATCCCCCACCACTTTAAAAGGATCTCATAAATTATTCATGTTATTAAGCATTCTTTTTTAATGTTTTGCATCATTTTATCATTTTTAAACGATCGTCAATGTCTCTGTATATGAGATACATAACAGATCGGTATAAGGAGGTCGTCGTAGGTATTGTAGTCGGAAAATGATACGACGAAGTAGGTCGTAGTCGATATTACACCGCGAATCTCATTTACTCGTTTGTTCGCAGTCTTTGGTAATACACGAGCGAGATCGATTTCTTAGAAAATGTACGCTGGAGTGCACGTGCGCTTTTACGTTATTCATTTGTCGATATATAGTTTGTAAGAGAAGCATCGACGATATTACTATAGTCTATTCAACAACAGTCAGAAGACGTAAACGAAACAGTCCCGTCTTATGGTCAGCTTTCATAAGTCATTGTTATGGCGTGTTTTTTCTTCTTGTTTTTGACTTCCTTCCCGAAAAAATGTTATAATATCTGAAATATCCTCAAAATTCGATCACGTCCTGGTAGTGTGCATTTTTTTACGTCATCTGAATCGTCTTATTGAACGGATTTTTATATATATGTTCATTGAATTTCTTATTCGACGAAATAGCAATTACGAAAAGGATACAATTTTATACGTTTATATTGGAAATTATTTTCACGCTTGAAACTTATCTTTGTCAACCATTTTTATCATGGAATAGTCGGAGAACGAAAAGCACGAAGCTCTTCCCACGATAAATCCTTGATAAATAGAAATAAAGAATGTTGGTTCTCCTCGAAAGACGGGTGACGTCTTGTATTTATAGGATCGAAAGCGATAGAATCGAAGACCGTTGAGAGACGAGAAACGATCGAGTCGAGTAAAAGTATACGTATATAAGTTGTGTATGCGCGTGCGCGTGTCGTGTTTATATGTGTGTGTGTGTGTGTATAACAACGAAACGATATCATAAATCATTCGGAACCTGCATAAACGTATTACTAGTCGTTGGAATTTACTATTAAACACATGTACCTTTTCTTCGTAGTTTTCAATCCTTCTTGAGAATAGTGAAGGTAAGAAAAGGAAAGATATCATGTATATATATATATATATATATATATATATATATATATATATATATATATATATATATATATATAGAGAGAGAGAGAGAGAGAGAGAGAGAGAGAGAAAGGAACGAATGAAGAAAGTGTGAGAGTATTCCCTGAACAAAAGTAAATCATTGAAATACATAGGACGAAATAGGACCGTTTTGGAAAAGTTTTGGAAAACATGTTTTCAACTGATGGGTGTAAATCACAAGGTCTCAGAACGTAGGGCTTCTTTGGATAACGCAAAAAAAGAGGGAGAAAAAAGTCCCAGTCTACCGAGCATGTTATAAGCCGAGATGAAAAAATCTCTCCCTCTCTTTATTTCTCGATAAATTATCCATCCTCGACGAATGACGTCGCGACGATATCGCTGTGGGAAACGTAAAAAGGCGTATCTTCGAAATGATTGAGCTTTAATGACGCGATAAAAATTCCTATGATGGTCGATATGTTCTTTCATAGTACGTAACGTAACAACCGATGCCGCTCTGTTAATCGTCGAGAACGATATTTTTTACACCATTCAGTTATGACGTAAGAAAGTATATATATATTATATATATGTATGTGTTTATATATATATATATATATATATATATATATATATATCATGATTGTATCAAAAAACTCGTTAACGAGATTTTAATGCGAGGGTATCTACGTACGTATGTATTTCTCGAATCCCTCAAACATCGGAATATACATATTTTATTCTATTTTTCATTACTCTTCCATCTCGATATAATCGATGTATCGATTGGAAATTTATTTTTTTACAAAGGATCCGTTACAATCACGTACTTTCTTCGAACGTGTTGTAATATAAATTTAGATAGTTATCAAATTTTGTTCAAATGTTCTTTTCAATTTGTACGTCTTGAACATAAACTTTAAATAACAAACAATTGTTTTGTTTATTCATGCGAGGTATTACGGGATAATATAAATATTTAATATTCGTAAATTATTATTTATCAGTGAAATTGGGCATTATTTTGGTCATATTATTTATTTACGAGAATGAAACTCTGTTGCATACGAGTAAAACTCTTCTCTTGAAAAGCAACCTTCAGAGGGACTTACATTTTGATGCAAACGATATATATGGAAAGAGTGTTTCCATTTTTGATCCTCCTTTAGAATGCGAAAGAAACATTCCTCTCTCTCACTCTTTCTCTCTTTCTCCGGTTACACTTGAGAAACTATTCCTTCGAGACCAATGTCGCGTAAATAGTCACACACCGTACTGGACACACCGCACACGTACGCGCACCTTTAAATTACTACTTCCACTCAACAAAAACAATAAATTTAACGAATTTGATGGCGGACGACATAGACAACGGTCGGTAGTAACGTTTAACTACGATCTTTTACTACGTTCCCGATGTTCCCGAATGCTTCCAGTCGAGCTATTCGTCGAAACGGTAAAAATCGACTGGATTTACTGTCCTACTGACTCGACAAATCAATGAAATTTAAAAAATAAAAAAAAAAAGAATTCTCCGAAAAATTGTTTTAGGAGTACCATTGTATTTCTAGCAATCTGATGGATATTATAGAGATTTATTTTATGTTTTCTTTCTTTTTCTTTCATTCGTTCGTTCGTTCGTTCGTTTTATTTTTATTTGCTTGAAGTTTCAATTGCTTCGTGGAATATTAAAATCATGAGACATACGAGGCTAGATAATTGATCATGCGACGGCTCGAACTATTTTATCCATGGTCTTCTCTCTCTTTCTCTCTCTCTCTCTCTCTCTCGCTCACCTTTGATTCTTTTCTTTTTTTCACTATTCGTCCATAACCCTGAAAACAATGCATCCGCGGCACGTATCCGTATTGTCGTTCGTAGCAATCTATGTGTCACGCGATTCAGCGAATTACACTTTTCGCCGCTCATACAACGCTTTTTTCACCACGAGAGAGGGAGTGAACGAAAAGAAAGGAAGAGAGAAAGAGAAAGAGAGAGAGAGGGAGAGAGAGAGTGAGAGAGAGGAGAGAGAGAAAAAAGAGAATTACACTTTATGGAGATGGAGATCGAAATTGGAAATCCCTTTGAATGTTGAACGTGCCTCTAGTTAAACGCGAACTCAGGCGTTCCGAGGTCGATTGCATTCCGTTGGTCATTTCTTTCGTTTCTTATTCGATATTTCTCATTTTTCCTTTTCTGCAGGCATGTTTTTATAATGTCATACGATTTCAATTTAAATATTACGATAATCGCTACGCTTTTTTTTTACATTATATTTAATTGTTATATGAACTGTAACTATAGTATACGAATGTTTTGTAGTATTATTATTATTGTCATAATAGATTGTGATATATGTACGCCCGAATAAACGTTATACGAAACAAATAGAAAGGAATAATACCATCGTCATAGTATACACACGCAATTGAAATAAAATTGGAGAAACGTTATATATACTTATGTTTGAATTTCACTCGGCAAATCCGGCACGTTTTAGAGGCGATAGTATTTTCGTATATACCAGTGAAAGAACGTATAAGAACATAGGTCTCTTTTCATGAAATCGTAACCGAGCGAAGCGTAACGTCGACGTAAACAAGTAACGTACCGCCATATCACGAGACATTAAGAACCCAGTGAGTTCGAACCGAACGTCGTTCCGCCTTTCCACTCGCGTTAAAGACGATGACAAGAAAGAGAAAGAGAAGGAAGAGGACAGAGACAGCCTCCCCATTGGTAGAAGGCGAAGAAAGCTCAGAAGAATGGAAACGGTTAGAAAAATATCCATGTCGCTTCCATACGTGAATGTCCAACTATGCTCGTATTTTCAGGCAGGCCGCGAGAATACCGCGAGAAACGACGTCGACGACAACGACGACGAATACGACGATGGCGACGACGAAGACGATGCTTGTGGCGTCGTCGGCTGCGGTAAGAAAAGTTTTCTGAAGAACGAAGTAATTTAAAAAGTTTCTGCTCCATGACATCGCGCGATAACAAATTATCCTTGCTCCATTATCTACAAATGCGATTATGATAAGAAAGAACCGACTGGGGTAAACTTTAATGCAGTGAGTTTTAGTTAGTGTTACCTTGCTGACTAGCTAGCCGGCTCGTTCACGGTTAGCATCGCGATTATATGAATATTCTAATATGTATAAGCATTCGTGGGAACGACTAGTTATTCTTTCAAACGTTCCCACAACATTTATACGTCACATACGTGTGTGTGCATATATATATATATATATATATATATATATATATGCACACACACATATATATAGGTAAAAGGTGTATCGCGTAAATGATGAGCCTGTATTCTTCTCCACAAACTTCTTTTGGATCTTTGCGCTTATGGAAAATTATAAAATACTGTGCAGTTTCTTACTTCCTAACAAACGTCACGTTGACTTTTCTTTCTCACGAAACTGCTAAAGTATAGTCTTATCTCAAAATAAGCTACGACTTTACACTCGCTCCATACGGAGCAAAATATACAATACATGTATATAGGTATATAGAAAATAATATTATAAGCGAGTACGTCTACAATAATAAATCGGAATAAATAAAAAAATAAATTGTGTTGAGTATGAGCCAATTCCAAAATCAGAATGCAGTTATCAGTCGTCATTCGTTAATTACTCTATGTTCGTTCTTTTCTTATCGAAAACATTGATCTCTTTTGAAAATGAATCTTGCGGTATGTCACAGAAAATCAAAATGGCCTGTCGAACGTTATCGAAACTCGAATTTCACGTTTTATGTCTTATAATTTCAATTGTTGCCACTCGCGATAGAAGATATCACACATACAGATGTACAGAAACCGATTACGCACTGATCTTGTTGAGTCACGTTCTGTCTACATACGTGGCAGGTCATCTAAGCCTTAAACACCATGAAACGATTTTACGCAAAACTAACGATAACAGTTACTAGCTGATACATGTTATCAGAAATCAATAAGAAAAAATATAAATTCAAGCAGAAGGGAAAGAACCCAAATTAATAATGCCAATCTTGTGATTTTTTTCTGTTTTTTTTTTTTTTTTTTTTTTTTTAAATGAATAGAAAAGTAAAGAAAATATTCTAATATTCTGGAGATTAAATTCGTGAATAAGAAGAAAGCGTGGGATACCGAAGAACGGCATCGTATTTTATAAGAGGAAAAAGAGAATACGCTCGAACAAAGAAACCTAGTTTGCAAAAGTATCATATTTGTACTTGCAGTGTCATCGTCCCTTTCCTATTTTAATGCGAGACGTATCTATTCCGCAACTTCTTTTTATTCTCTCCAGTCTCTCTATGGTCTACGTGTACAGGATAAGGATCATCTCACATTTTCTTCCCTTTTTATTTTTTTTTGTTCTCCCTCTTTTCTCTGTTTTATTATTATTATTAACTTTTTTTTTAATTTATATATAATTACACGGATATTGGAATCGACAGAATTGTGACAAGGGAAAATCAATCTACAACATTAATCCTTGTGTTCCTCGTTTTTATATTTGATTATATAATCCACTCTCTCTCTCTCTCTCTCTCTCTCTCTCTCTCTCTCTCTCTCTCTCTCTCACTCTTTGTCTCTTTAACAAAGTTAATTATATCAACATCGCGTTAATTTATTTTGTGTTTATCAGATAATGATGATTCAGTCGTTGCTTGACTAATTGAAGTTACTAGATTTCGAAGTATATGATTCTTTTTTTTTAATTGTTTTTCCATTCTTCTTATCTTGATAACAATGAACTTGAAGAAATTCGATAGGCAGATTGAACGATTAACAGCTTATTTTATCAGGTAGTATTATCCTGGTCGACTGATTTTATCACGTCACTGAGAGTTTGGGGAATTGCTTTAAGGCCCGTTGCACATTGTCAATCAGTCGCCAGTAACCAGGTCACTAAATTCAAGGGAATATATGGGCGCGTACGCACTTGGTCGTAGTGACTAACGAGTAGCCGGCAACTACGAAAACACGAGCGATGGCTCGTTTGTTCGCAGAGTTTGTTCGCCTAATTTTTTAGTCGTTCGTCGACTCGGTCGCCGATGACTGGTCAACAATACGCATGCAATCTTAAAGAAAGAAAAATGAGATTTCTTTATTAAAAAAAAAAAAAAAAAAAAAAAAAAAAAAAAAAAGAAAGAAGAGAATTGCGTAAAAACAGAGAATTTATGTCGACGAAAATTGAGTGTCCATTTTTTATTGCGAGGG
This sequence comes from Dolichovespula media, assembly GCA_911387685.1. Classification (NCBI taxonomy): domain Eukaryota; kingdom Metazoa; phylum Arthropoda; class Insecta; order Hymenoptera; family Vespidae; genus Dolichovespula; species Dolichovespula media. Next base: position 1,413,562 of record OU426861.1, on the reverse strand, counting down.
ACTGAATATACAACGAGACGTATTTTATATATTATCACATATTTTTATATTATAGAACCACATTCATTAATAAACAGGATATTTATTATTTATGACCTTGCCCCTTGTGTTCTAAATAATGAACATAAAAAAAGGAACCAAACAATAACCTATAAGAATAACTTTTCTCAAGAAAAATCTAAAGATCTTTTCTATCAAGGAAAGGTAGGAGCAGCATCGATGGATGTTACGATGGTATCTCATCGAGGAGCGTAAACACTCCTCGATGATTTATGCAGGCAGTTGCTTGTGGTCGATCGAACAAAGTCGGAAACACGCGAACGGCGGAAGAAGAAGAAGAATGCATGCTTTCGTGAATAAACGCACGCGCATTCGGTATATGGGCGTGTGGGTGTGTATGTGTATACTTTCCAAAATTTCTCCTATCTACTAATTTATGTCGATGGCACGTCGAGACGAATCGACGGGGTCGGCAGGGCCAAGCACAAAGTTGAGAATAATCGAAGTTCGACGGTGAATGCGGAGAACCAACGGCAACCACCGAGAGTGATACCGGTGGAAACTTTACCATCAGCGCATTCGGGATCCAAACCGAGTAGTGAGCGAGCGAGCGAGTGAACGAAAGAGCGAGCAAGCGAGCCAAGTCATACCGAAGGGAAGCAAACTAAAGGGAGAGGGAGAAGCAAATACCGCGTAAAAGCACGAATAAGATTTAAATCAGGACTGACTGCTAGCATAACGTACACGGTAGAGTTATCGACGAACTAAACTATTTGCACGACCTCTTCTCAAGCAAACGTTGTAAGTTTCTTTGACTCGACGATGAAAGGGAGAATACGAATAAAATTCGCTGGCCCTTTATATGATCTAAAACGTTTATACCGTTTTCGTTAAAACCTCACGAGATTTCTTTTCGAAAAATAATCTGAGACATTTCTCTTCGTTCATCTAATCGTTCTTCCGAATATAAAAAATCTCGGTAGAAAGAGAAAAGATATAGAATCCTTTCTCGTATGTAAGTGTACATAAATAAACATATATACATATATATGTATATATAACTCTCTTGTATATATATATATATATATTTACTTATTTATATAACTCTGGTAAAGATGACACGGTATTGATGAAAAGACTCGTACGCGAAAATTGCCAAATTGCCAAGTTTACGAACTGTAAATTGAATCTACCCATCGATAAGCTCTCTATTTCTTTTTTCTTCTTTCTTCCTGTTTTATTGCAATAAGTGACATAAAAGGAAATAGAGAGGCTATAGATTCTGTTCGTTATATAGCGTATATGTACCTACCATGGTATAGAACGAAATAGAGAAAAACAGAATAAACATAGTACTGCTACGTAGTGCCGTGCAAACAAACGTCCGGAGATACTCTTTTTCAAGCTCGTATCGAGGATCCCTTCTTTTTCTCTTCTCCTTCTCCTCCTCCTCCTCCTCTACCTCCTCCTCCTTCCATTACCACGAGTAAAAAAGAAAGAAAAAGAAGGGGTTTTATTTTCTTCTTTCTTTCGTTCCCAGGAAACCATTATTTCGTCGAGGCGAGCTGAAAAATTATTTCTCCCCCTCCCTTTCCCCCCCCCCGCAACCTTCGATCGTTGAAGCAAGTCGGCCGTTATCCAGCCGATCTCATCATCGAATCGCTCCTGTCGCGATGGTAACGTCGTAGTCATGGAAAAGAGAGATAGAGAGAGAGAAAGAGAGAGAGAGAGAGAGAGAGAGAGAGAGAGAGAGAAAGAGTAAAGGGTTTGAGAAGGAACGTTGGCGTAAAGGATCGGACGAAGAAGGAGTCGAGTCTCGAGTGGAAAGTTGCATGTGCAGCGGAAAGTAATCCTCTCGATGTTTCGAAATTCAAATGACTTCGTTCCTTCCCTCCTTCCTTCTTGTCTATCCAAGAGGAACGTCGCGACATCGTCCTGTCGTCGTCGTCGCTGTCGTTGTCGTTGTCGTTGACGTTGTCGTGGTAGAATGGGACGACGAGGAGAACTATCATTCCTTTTACACGGATGGACAAGCGAACGAAAACGCTCATCTGGATTACCACTTGCTTGTTCGATCCTGAGTTTACGATTCTTTTAAAAGAACTCGTGTACAAGCAATCGAATCGCTATTTTCGTTCTACCGTTCGTATACGTTATCTATGTCTATTAATTTATTAAAAATTATTAAGAAACGTAATTATTAAAGAACGTAAATAATATAAGAGTTATTATTAACCAATGATCTTTGTAAGTTTACTTAACAAATTACGAAATTAAATATATTCTTGTAAGATACGACTGAAACAACATAATTCAGGTTTATTTGTCGAGTTTACAACGACCCAGTGATCGCATGATCTTAACACAGTTAGTATTCGAAAGGAGGAAAGGTAGGGAATCCAAAGGAAACGTCTCATGTACATACATGCTGTAGCATGATAGTCGTACTCTCTAGTGTGTTCATGTATTTACTTATCTGTGTGTGTATAAATATATATACATATATATATATATATATATATATATATATATATATATATATATATATGTATGTACGTGTTAAGTAAAGCGTCGTGGCTGTAGATTCACTACATCCCAACCAAATTTAGCGGGTGCACCAACGATGATGGCGGCACCCAACACACCATGATTTATGTGTAAATATGTGTGAGATAGAAAGGAACATTGTGCGTGCCGTTGCCGCAATATTCAATGTCGGAAACGTCCGGCAGCCTCGAGGCGCCTCCTAACATCGATGACTGGTACATCGGTTCATGCTACTTCATATAGATTCACGTTATTAGGTATTAAACATCATTACGCTATGACATCAATCTTGTTAGTTGTTCAAGAATTCTCGGAAGTAGAATTTACCAATCGTTAAATAACATCGTTAGTTCTCACATACATATATTTGCTACGTAAACCTTAATTATTTCAATTTATTTTTAATTAAATCAAACGCAAAGCAAATATTATAGATAATAACGAAATTATATTTTTACATATGTTTTATATTGAAAAATATAAAATAAGAATTAATATATAGTTACATGTTCAACATTAATGGGTAATTCGAAAATTTATATATTGGAAGATTTTCATAAAAGGAGAAGGGTACAATTCGAAATCGATGCTTCTCACTGAAAGGAGTCCCGTGTAAATAAGACAAACCGGAAGTGTATACAGTGTGATTTATACACATGCAAATAGGAGGCATTTTCAAAGAGCGCATTCGCGTTTTGTAGTATCACCGAGAGGAACTGCGAGAGGGGGGGGAGGGGATATTCAGACGAAGATACCAGGGTTGCCTCGACTCGAATGTTTGACTATCGAATTTCAACATCTTCATCCCCCTATCCTTCTTCGCTACTATCCATATAGATAATAACGTAGCACATGCTACAGTAGTGCATTGAAATGAAGGAATAAGAATGAAAGAGAGACAGAGATGGGGGGGGAGGGGGCGGTAAAGGAATAGAGAGCATGTCCTTACATCAGATTCGAGCTTAGTACACTTCATATACGTGTGTGTGTGTGTGTGTGTGTGGGTATGTATGTATGCTCGTCTCCACCCGCAGAAACGTGAGAGCGGTGTCGAACGTAATCGTATTAAGGCTCCAAGAAATTTCGGTGCACTCGCCAGGGATGCTTATTGCTTACGTGAGCATGGCAATGGCACGTATGGCTTGAGGTGCGCGCATCTTGCGGGATATACGATCGAGCGAGCGACGTAGAAACGATTTTAACGATGTCTCTCTCTCTCTCTCTCTGTTTCCCTCCCCATTCCTTACTCGAAAAGGTGCAAATCTCGAGAGAGCCTGTGAGAAAGGAGATGTAAGTAGGATCGCTACTTTCAACGATGCTAGATGTTTTGTAGACTGTAAAATGTGTTTGTACATAATGGCCCGTCTCTCTCTCTCTCTCTCTCTCTCTCTCTCTCTTTCTCTCTCTTTCTTTCTCTTCGAAAGATCTTCTACAATGCAACGACTCCGAGATGAATTTCAAGCTCTATCTATACGAAACAAGTCTCGCATACTATATTGACTTTGTGAACATAATTATCGTAAAGTTTGCAAGAAGTAATCATAGCTGATTTTCGTATTATGTACATATTACAGATAGTGGATATCTATATATTGTTTGAAAATAATTTAGTAATCTACGTGAAGAATCCTATAGTAATAATTCGAGGCCAGTATCTTTTGTTACTTCAAATGCTTTCTATTAAAATATTAATAAAACTGCGTATAATAAATGCGTATAATCATATTATATAGATAAAATTAATATAAAATATTATAGTTCTTAAAGTTTATTTAACGTGGTATCCTTTTAAATGATCGATATATAATGCTACATCACAAACATAGCATTTAAAAACTGTTTCTTTTGGAATCAACATAGATAAGCATACAATGCATTGCTTTGATGTTTTGTTTCACCTATGCTAGTGTTGAAAGTATCCGTAAAGAAAAATTCCGGCTAGTAATATCACATTAACGAATCATCGATAGATGATGCCTCTCTTACTCTTACATTTGCTAAATATTGTTCAATGATTTCTTTGACCAATCTTTGCTTATAAACATAAAAGCTCGATCATTTTTATTGTTTTATTGAAAATTATATAACTGTTTAGTAATGTCATGTCTATAAGTCAAAAAATATTTTTCTATAGGTTTCTTTACATCTTCGCATAGTGTGATAATTGCACCAATATTTTTATTGTAATCTATTACTACTGATGTTTAAAAATTTTTTGTCCGGTATATCGACTTGTTTTTTCCGTTTCGGCAAAATATATTTTAAAATTGTATATGTATCTCGTTTTAGAATCACACAATTTAAAAAAATTAATAACAAATCTCACTCGTTTAGTTCTAATAAATTGGATATAATGTAAACAGCTTCTAGATTGCATCAATAATTCATCAATCGATATATTTTTATTTGGTACATACATGTAAATGAAATTGTTTTTTATTATTACAGAAATTTCTCGAATTTTTATTAATGTGTCGTTGGAGATATCGTTACTGTAAAAATGTAAATTTGTATTGATAGAGATAAATCAGTTACGGAGTATAAAATCTTGTGTTCCTATGCCTTTATCTTTGGTCCAATAACTCTGAAGTGGGCTTAGGAACTAAACTCATTAAAATGTTTAAAGCAATATATATTTTTGGTTCATCGTCTGTAACTGGTACAAAATCTGTGTTAGTTGCTCCGTATTGATTTATTTCCGAAATTATTTGTCCAACTAGTTCTTTATTAAATAAATAATTCATAGACTTCCCTTCTCGACATATTTTGTGTATTTAAAGTTACACGGCTAATGCCTGAAAAACATGTACAATCGGCGTATGATTTTGGGGTTTCAATACGTAATCTCTATTTACGAAACTACCGGGTTGGTCAACTTCGCTATCATCACTTGATGAAATACGACGGATAAATCTTCGATTATATCCTATTTCTACACTTGAATTCGAAAGTAGTCAGAATCCATTGGGTCAACTAAATTTTATTTTATATTATAAAATTTGGATATTTTTTAAATTTGCATATAGATCGACACTAATTACTCTTAACGGTAGTTTGAAAGATCTACACAACAATTAACAAAAGTAAAATTAGTTGAGAACGCAATGAAAAGAGCACAAATACTTGCAGATTGATAGCAGAACGTATTGACGCAGAACGTTTCATATACGAACAATGTGTCGTATATGGAATATTCGCGGGTGGTGATAGGAGACGATCGTCATGTGCAGAATATTCCATTTACGGATGCAAATGGATTAATGTGTACAGGGTGTATAAAAAATATGTGTAAAGACTATCACAGGGACATTCTACACCTTCGAATCGATGGACATTTATAAAAAAAAGCGCGTGCAATATTAACTTTGACCTCTAAATTGAAGGTAAAATTTTTTTTTATGCTTACATCGTATTCTGCTCGTCGCGAGGACAAAAAGTGTCAAAGTCATGGGTAAAAAGTCAACCATTCATTTGAAAAATGACTTTTCAATGTGTTCCTTTTCAAAGTTCCAATGTTTACATTTCACAGTTTATATTTCATAGGATACAAAAACCCTCGTGCAAAATTGTCCTTAACGTCAAAATTGCAGGTCACAACAAATAGTGCGGCTAGATCAACAATTTAGTGATCAAGAGTTGATATTACGGCATTTTAATCCACATCAGGGACCGTCATACAAGAGCTTAAAATTTATTTTATGAAAGGAAACATCTTAACAGGAACATTGTAAACAAATTAGTCTGTTATCTATATGTACTGAAAAGAGCATCTTTTGAAATTTTTAATTGTCTTGCCATTAGGGATACGTCACATTTTGATGCCTGACCATGTCAAAACACTCATCATAATAGAGTTCAGTACATCGTCGAAAGTAGGAAAACGCGAGCAAGCGTATACGAGTTGTCGTTCTGTGTAGGATATTGCAACGAACAAAACGTCGCTCTACGCGGTAACTCGACAAACAAAACCGAACATACAGTCTGCCTAAATCGCGCCAATCGATCAATCGATCGATCGAGCTCCCGATCAACGAGTCTATTCTCAATTAGCACCAGTCCGATTAACGACCGTATATACCGGAGCCATTCGGGTACGTGCGTGTTTAGATTTAATTGCACGACAAACCCGTAACTCGTTCGACTCGCCGATTCACTATTCTATTTCTTGTATTCATACATCCATGTAAAATTCATCGTATATATTTAACGACAACGTATCAATTTAAACCTCCACATTTTATCTGAAAAATTAGCATATTTTCGAATACCTCATGAAAGTTTCTAAATATGAACTATGTATGTACATTATATTTTTGTTCTACTCGAGGCATCACTCTACATTCCATACTTGCATGCAACTCGAGCATCGTAACGTTCGATCTTCACGTATATAAGTTTCGAATACCCTTACTGTAGGAAACATCCTCTTTTTACTTTACAAAAAAGTATCACGTTACATCGTTTGTTGGACCTATAAAAGGAGAAAGAGAAAAGAGGGAAAACGTGAAGGAGAGAGAGAGAGAGAGAGAGAGAGAGAGAGGATGAAAACTTAAGGATTTCGCTAGTGCATGGAAAACATTTATTCGCTCGACTTCACACAACCCTCAGGTCGTTCGTTCCCATATCGAAGGGTCTCCTTGACGATGCGATGACGAAAGAACGAATTCTGCGTGTGCAATAACTCTCTTTTAGTCTCTCTCTCTCTCTCTCTCTCTCTCTCTCTCTTACTCTATCTTTCTCTTCCTTTTCCAATTCTAGTAGCGTGAGTAAACGAACATGCGGGCCATTCTGCATCTATGGAATCGTAAAAGCACAAAGAGAGCATGACGTTTTACATTTGCATCTGACGACTATCCTTGCTGCTTTTCGACAAACACGAATGAAGAGAAAGGAGAAAAGAGATCGTAAATTATCTTTCCGAACGATCATTGAGAATCTAATAGAAAGGAAAAGAAATAAAGAGAAAGAGAGAGAGAGAGAGAGAGAGAGAGAGAGAGAGAGAGAGAGAGAGAGATCAGGTCTTACTCCCATGTGCGATCGAATAACTTCTACTGCGACATTGCAATTACAGTCAACGAACAGAAGGTGATATCAGTCGAGAGTACTGACGACATCAACTCTCACGGGACGTGTTTCCCCTCGAAGTGAAGTAAGTACTTGCGATATTGTAAAGCAACAAATACAAAGACACCAAATATATTTTTCGTTTTATAAGGAACTTGTCACGGAATTAGGTAGGTTTTTATCTTCCGTATTATTGAAGATAAAAGTAACTACGGTAACGCTTAAGAGAAAACTAAATTCGTTAAAAAGTAGATCTCTTATTGCGATCTTCAACTTTTTCTTTTCTTTTCCATTTTCTTTTCTTTCCTTTTTTCTTTTTTCGATGAAAATTTCTTTCGGAATTTCATTAACGTTACCATATTCAAGAGAACTTCAAACAAGCGTGAACGAATCAACGATTTAATTCACGTTATGAATTTAATACTCGTAATAATAAGGATTTGATAAATCAGAAAATCAAGTTTCGCCTGGAGCGATAACGATGATTTGAAATCAAGCGGAACCGTCGTCGGAAGTATCGACAACGGTCTATTTCGTTATTTACCCATGATTTCGCTCGAATTGCCGGTGACAATATCACCGGGATGTGGGGGAGCAAACAAAAGAGATAAACCTAGGGCCCGGCGCGAGAGAGCCGAAACACGAACGACCGAGATAGCACGCATAATGAAACGTTTTCATTGGACGTTGTTAAGCCGGCCGGTAAGCTAACGTTATACGGGGGTAAATTGAAATAAAATAAAATAAAAAAGACAAAACAAACGGAAACAAGAACAAGAAAAGAGAGAAATAGAGAAATAGAGAAAGAGAGAGAGAGAGAGAGAGAGTGTGATAAAGGAGGAGGATGAGGAGGAAGAGGAGAAGAGAAAGTAGTAGAAAAAAATGAAAGCTAATAAGAAAGAAAGAAAAAAACAGAGTCAAGCCACCGCTGCCAGGTTTTGTACGGTCCAACGAAATTGAACAACTCCCCTTTCTGCCTCATCGATCCCCCCGTTCCTTTTCGCGAACCCCATAACACCTTCGCGTCCGACCAAACCCCGAAGTTCGCTTCATGTCGAGCACATCTCTCTCCTTTTCACCGTTACCCTCCCGTTAAATCGTTGCACTTTTGAGAGTTAATTAATGATCCCCGTGGTAATTGATTATTCCGCCCATCCGATGGTCGCTCCTGTGCCGTACATTATCATTGGATTTATCGCCGTTATAAACTTTGCGCCATGGTATATCGTTCGAGCGGAATATCACAGCCGAGCGATTCGTTGAAAAGATATTGGCTTAATTAAAGTCTTCTCTCTCTCTCTCTCTCTCTCTCTCTCCCCCCCCTCCATTCTCTCGTTTTCTATTTATCTACTCATTTATCTATCTATCTCAAAGTACCGAAGTTAATTTGGAAGGACGTTTTCTTTTTTTTTTTTTCTTCTTATTCTTCTTCTTTCGAGACGGAGAAAACATGGAGAAGTATACGTCTTTCGCGTGAAAATCAAAGCTAGAGAAAGGAAGAAGAAGGAAATGAAGGAAGAAAATGAAGAAAGAAAAAAGAGAAAAGGGAGAAGAAACAAAAAAAAAAGAAGAAGAAGAAGGAAAGTAACAAGCTCGACGGTGTACGCGTCCGCTTCTACTTGGAAAACGATGTGGCGTTAACGTGGCGCCGGCGTTAACGCGCCGTGACACAACGATCTCGTCTCTATATTGGGATTATTCGCATTCGAGCTAACTGAAACGTTAACGCAGGACCTGTTCGCAGTACTGGCCTGTCCGTTTAACGAAGCGAAATAGAAATTTGCAGGAACGTAAGCCGTAAGCGAACACATAGGAATTGGAATTTTTCTAGGAACGCCCGATCGTCCCGTAAAATCGTGATCGTTGCAATTTTCTTAATCTTTTAAGCGGAAAAATGAAAAGGCATCGTACCGTTCGTTAGTTATCAAATGAACGCAAATACTATTAGACATTGAAATTTTGAGATTATCGCGTACAATTTGAAATAAACTGATAGGAATAGATACATATCTGTTATCTTTGTATCTATATTGATAACAATTAATTATCTTTATCTCGTTAGAAAATTATTTAACAACATACGAGAGTAAAAGGGTAGAAGATAAAAGAGAGGATAATATTGATATTCTCGTTGGAATAAATAATTGCGATTTGGGTTCTATACGAGGAAGCGAGAGAAAACCAGGAAGGTAAGAGAAAAGGGATAGAATTCTCGGTAATGAAAACAGGGCGTGGGAGGAGGAGAAGGAGGAGGATGTATCGTGTCACGTGCTTGTTTGCAGTTCCCCGTGCTTCTCCACCGCGATTCGGCATGCTGGCATGCCTATCCCTGGTCTCAGCTCGTATACACCCCTGTCTCGTTGCACGTTCCTATATCTATGTAGATGCATATAAACATATAATCTATATACGTGCATATACATATATAGATATATAATACACGTTCAGGAGATATGAGAACGCTTGAGAACGCTCAACTCTCTCACCCTTTCTTCACCACCTTTTTCAACCACTTCTCACCCTCATCTCTCTCTCTCTCTCTCTCTCTCTCTCTCTCTCTCTCTCTCTCTCTTGTCATCGAAATATCTACGTAAGCTCGGTGGTTGTCGTTCCTTCTAAGAAGAAATTCCTATACCTTCGCGTCAGGAAACGCAAGGCGATCCGTGATGAGAAAAATTGAAAGGCTACGAGGAGGAGAGAAATAAGAGGGATCTCGTCGTTTTCTTTTACCTTTTTGTTTACGTAAACTTAAAGCGTCGAGTCCTACCTGTCAGTTAAAAAGTGACGGTCGAGAGAAAAACATCGTAATATGATTTATAATGAAATTGAAGTTCCATCATTATGATATCCCTATAAATAGAAGAGAAACAGACAAGTTGTAAAAAGAGGATTTAACCGATCTTTATACGATTAGCCTTAATAACCTTTATTTTTATATAATTTCAGAGATCCGACGTGCGGAGCCCGGCATCGTACATAATTTTGTACGTTTAGATTTGAAAAATGATTTAACTTCTTTACTGCCAACATTCAGTTATTATTTTTGCATCGCAAGCTTTCTTTGTCTTCGGGGGAGGCATCGTAAAATGTGCACGCCACGGGCGGCTTCCTCCTCGTCGTTTTGAAACAAAACGAATTTTCTTAGATTTATTCGTGGAGATACTTTTGGCGAACGTTCACGAGGACATAAATAACGCGGACAAGTTCGGTACTTCTCCGTTTATTTCATTTATTTCCCTATCCCCGCGCGCCAACCCTCCCCCCTCCCCTCCCCTCCCCTCCCCCCCCAACCCCACACCCCAATTTCTATATTCGAAGGTGTAATCGTGGAAGCCACGATATATCGCGATTCTCGCGGTGATTTAAAACTCTCGAATCTGTTTATCGGGAGAAGCTTGCTTGATTTACGTAACACGAAGTTAAACTCGCCACGGCGAAAAGACGATACGTTCGAAGTTTCGAGAATACGATCGAAGAAGGAAACATTTTCGTAAGATGTGAAGGTATATAGTTTCGTTTCGACTCGAAAGCATGAGAGATAGTCTTTCGCATTTACGGAATTGATAGACCTATCCCTCCCTTGTAGAAACTCGGAAACAGCCGACGATAAACGGGAATGAAGTTCGTACGAATCGACGAGGACGGTTAGCTACGGTAAGTATTTCAAAGCTTTTCCGTCGATTACTCTCGCGTTTTCGAACGTTTCGCGTGAACGCGAATGGCAGCTTTTAAAGGATGACGTCAAAATAATATAATGAAGTTACGGATCAAATACGAGGAGAATATACTTCGATCATTTATAAAACTTCGCCCCGGTACCTAACGGATATAAGTTCTTTATTTTCTTATTCTACTTTTACAAGAATAGAAGGTTAACCAGTTCAAATCGAGAAACGCAAAAGTTTCGTAAAAACACAAGGAACGAGAAAGAGAGAGTACCACGAGCGAGAGAAGGGACAAGAAGATGGGTGTACCGTAACACGTTTCTCGAGGAATTCCGAGTTGGAATTCTTGAAATTCGTTCGAGTCTCGTAGAAAACAGAAGAGGGAGTTAAGGAGGGGTAAACGGAACAGACATTCCATCGTGTTTTCATCGATGATAGTAGGATCCATCGGTATCACTCGGTATAACCCTTGATCCGATTGTGTTTTCATGAAGGAAGAGAACGGAATCATAAAAGAGAAGGAAATACGGGGGTAGGGAGGGAAGAGAGAATAAGAGAGAGAGAGAGAGAGAGAGAGAGAGAGAGAGAGGAAAAGGAAGACTCGTTAAAGACTTGAATACGTACAGGCCGATAGAGATGAAAACAATTAACTGGCCTCCAAGCGTAATCAGATTTCTGTCTACGTAGAAAACGACGTTATCCGCGAGTGCGAACGCGTAACATGTTCGCGTATTAAACGAGGAATGAGAAAGAGAGAGAGAGAGAGAGAGAAAGAGATAGAAAGGGAGAGAAATAAAATAAAAGGAAGTCGTAGAAGGAAAGAAGTCTATACCGGAGAGAGTTAACGATCCAATCGTTGTTCTCATTGGAAGCTGGAAAATCGAGTATTAGCTCGTCCTGTGTTTCTTAATTTCCACTGCCACAATGGTCGTGAAAAGGATAGCCCTCGATGGAGTTACCACCAGGGCGATCGATTTGTCAGAATTTTCAAGTAATACAGAAATCGTTGGTCGGACCATGAATGGTCGAACGATGGAACGAACGAACGAACGAACGAACGAACGAGAAATGGTCAAAATGGCGCACGAGAGCGGTTCATTTGTTTTAATTACATCCGCTCGTTAACGTGCCCTTGCGGTACTACGAAAATGCCGGAGAGATAGAACCGGTCGAGTGGGGTGGTAGGGTATGGATTTTCGCGAAACACGTCGATGCGTCGATACATCCGCCTACATATGTTTGTATAAGTGTATATATACACGTGTACGTACGTGATAGAGATTGGATGGGCGAATAGTGGCAAGAGTAAGAGATATATAATGACCAGAACTGGTCGGAACGCGAAAAGATTGCCTTAACTTTCGCCATAAATAAAGAAACGCGCAAGGAGGAGAGGATAATGCAAGGAGGAATGCACAGCGATAAGCCGCTTTAATAATAATAAACGAGCAAGGAGTGGGACAAACTCTCTCTCTCTCTCTCTCTATCTCTCTTTCTCTTTCTCTTTCTCTGTCTCTTACTCTTCTATATACTTCTAAGAGAAATACCTTATTATCATACCCCAACGTTGGAACAAGGTTTATGCTTATCCCGAACATTATCTACTTGCAATTTTTTACCGGAAATACTCTAGCCGCCTTTTATATTTTAATTGCTTTCAAAACTTCAGACCATGGACTGAGTGAGTTCTTTTCGTGGAAACTCATCCCATGGGAAATGTAAATATACCGAATATCATTCCAACAATTACTTTCGATTTCAAGATCGAATTTAATTTTATTCGATCATTAATTATCTTCGAAAAACACGCGAATTAATTTCCTATAAATCAAAAAGGATAATGATACATCGTATTGCTAATTAATGAGTAATAGTTCTACATTTCTTATTCTTTATTTCCTTACCTTTTCAATATCTTTCGATATTTTGATAAAATTGATTTTTTACAAGCTGAAAATCAATTCAATCGTTCGATCGTTATAAACGTCATAGGCGAGAATCTTCGAATCTTCTCCGATATTGCAGTGATAGAAAGAGAGAGAGAGAGAGAGAGAAGAGAAATGAAAACGGCTCGCAACGATGATACACCCTACCGTACGACTCGACTGCATAATATGCAAATCAACGACCAAGCGCGGCCGATCCACGAGGCACTCACACTCACTCTCTCTCTCTCTCTCTCTCTCTCTCTCTCTCCCTCTTTCGTCCTCTGGAAATTACTGATGGAAATCTCGTTCGGTATCTACCTACTTAATGAATAGATACGCGAGAGTGCACCCCTCCGGATCCTCACGGAAATTCGAAACGATTCGGTCAACGATAAACTCGATAACGTTTCGTCCTAATGCTTGTCTCGCGAATTCGTGTTTCTCCTATCAAAACGCACGTAAAGATAGCAAAACGATTCTCCTCTATTTGCGATTCGGCTTTTCAAAAACGAGATAATTCGTAGGGACACCGTGTTTCATTGGTGGATCTTATATAAAAAGAAACAAAAGAGAGAGAGAGAGAGAGAGAGAGAAAACGAAAAAAATCATATACCGTTTGTACGATTTATCTTGACGATATATCTATGCAAATGTTTCGTACAATTTCAATAGAATCGGCTGGCTCGTATTGTTAAAATTTAATTATTCGCCATTGTATGACTGTTGTTTTAAAATTATACAGATAATTAATCTGTTATTGTATTTTCACGTAAGTTTACGTGTAAAAAAAAAAAAAAAGAAAAAGATTCATTAGATTCATTAAAATCTATTAATAGCAAGTTATAATTAAAAATAGAAACGATAATGGAAATATAAAAGTTAAAGAAAAAGACAATTTTCCTCGTTCTGTCAGAGAAATGATTATTGTCGGACTGGTCGATAAGCAACACGGATAGGAGTTTCAAGGTAAATTGTCGATAATAGGACGTATCGGTCATCCAGGACGAATTCGTAGCTTCGAATCGTCAATACCTCGGGGTGATATCGTACGTGGATCTTCATCCAGAGAAGGGTGATATCGTCGACCACAGTTCGGATATCGATTCCTGAAACCGTAGAGAGATCCAAGACCTTCCGTTTCCATCGTGATCTACTTGTCTTGGACACTCCGAATATACTCGAGTAATTATCGACAAATTGTTCTCGATTGCCTTAGAATTCGAATAGTACGAGCTATCGTTGAAAGCACTCGTTGATATAATTTCGAAGTATCTTTCACTCGACCGGTTTGACCCAATAATTTTCTTCGAAACTGATCGTTGGCTTGATCAATCTTATTATTGGAATATAAATTTTATCGTTGTCTATTTTTCTCGAATAGGGGGAAAAAAATATAAGAAAAATTTGTGCACAAAGACATAAAAAATCTGAAAATCAATGAAGAACTAAATTGATAAATCTATTCTACTTCAACTCTAGAGAATAATGATTCTTAGGAAAAAGAAAGAAAAGAAAGTGTATAAGTCAACTCGAAGAAACTTTTTCGCGAGGTCGTACGAGTTGCCCGGCCTGTAATAGTTTTTCGAGATATACGCCGACGAGCGGAATAGAATCGTCTCTCTTTACTCGCTTTCGCATTCCACGCCTCCTCGTACCATGTATTCGAGAAGAGTAAGAAAAAGTAGAGAAAAAGGAAAAAGAAGAGGGAGAAGAAGATAAAGAAGAAAAAGAAGAAGAAGAAGAAAATAGAAAAAGGAAAAGAACGAGAGGGAAGAAAGAAAAAAAGAAAAAAAAGAAACGTCGGATTTAAAACGCCGGAGGCTTTCGAGCGCAAAGTGCTCGAGCCAGCAAGCCCTCCCTTACACCCTTTCTCACTCCTGGATAATTTCCACGTTGGTTCCACTCGGAGTTCCCTTTAGACGAGTAACTTAGAACGAGAGGCAACTTACGTACTTTAGGCTTTGCTCTCGTGCGTGCTTTTACTTTTGGTGCCGGCGCGTAACGCCCACCGCGAAGTGTTTTCCATTTGGCTGACCTTGCAGCAACGAACTGCGACAACCTAGTAACATATAGAAAGAGAACGAAGAGGGATACGTGGTTGGAAATTTTTTTTAAAGCGACTCCTTAAACTGTCATTCACGCGAAACCGTATTACTTGCTCGGATAGTTACTCTGTCACAAACAGATCGCAATTAAAGCTAGAACATAGCCCTTAATGACAAGATCCGTGACGTTCCTCTAACGTTTATTAGCAGTACTTGTACGTCTCTAGAGAATAATTAAGGGCTGTGAAGTGTTTCATTGCGAAACAAATCCTCTAAAGCGTATGCTAAAGAACATAAGATATAAAAACAAAATCATAAGATTAAATAAACTGTAATATAAAAATATATCATAATCGCAGACATAAGCGGATAGTCAAACACGTCGATATAAAATATAAGACTTAGCCCAATCGATCAGAATCTTTGTCGTGGCGCACGTTGGCTCTAACAAAGTCTGTTTACACAAACAGTCTCATCGTGTACATACACATCATTCACACTGTCCATGAACACATATATTTTACAATAAAGAATTTGATATGAGTGATCGATTTAAAAGTAATTCTAAAATCTCGAGAATATCGATCTGTGTGTTAAACCCTTCTCGAGATTGGATCTACATATTTGTCTATTCATACATGTTATGTATATGTGTGTATACATAAACATTTATACAGATAATAACAAACATAAGTAAGCATAAATTAGTGCATATACATACGTACAAAATTCACCAAGTTATAAACGATTCTCATTTCTGTTATTGAAATAACTTATCTATGATAATGTAATACCGCACACAAATAAAAGATTATTGAGATTTATATTATTTGATATCAAATTTTTATTCTGAATTCTACATACATCTACAAAAAATATTTTCCTTTCGCTAATAGATACACTTTGTATGATATTTTGCCTATCTCCAAAATTCCAGGAATTGTTTGTCCCATTTGATAAACATGGTTCGATTCGTTGTAACTATTGTTATCAATTTTGCACATCATTAATGGATTGTGAATAAGTATTTAAAATATTCTCATAAAAAACATGTTGAGGATTTATAATTCGGAAATTGAGGAGCTCATGCTATTGTTCCACCCAATCCTATTCATTTCATATCGAATGTCGGATTTATGGGCGGAATATCTGATAATCAATATAAAATGAAGTAGACATTTAGCGCGCATAAATCACGTCTTTGATTTATCTTTCATCGAGAGGAACTTCTTCAAATATTTAAAGGAATTATTTTATTACAAAATTATGATTATCTATATTAATAGAATAATTAATTTTGTTGTATAAAAGTAAGAAAATCATTTGCAACTAAACAACTGAAAATCACTTATGATTTCGTTGACATTAGATTTACGATCCTTAAATTGACGAATTTCAGATTTCATGCTGAAAGTTACAAAAATTCATAAATATTAGTTTTCAACAATAATAGAAACAAGTATATAATAATTGTCCACAAAATCTGTTAAGATCAATTTTTCTTAACGATTTAAAGAAAACATTTTTAACTCAATTTAATGAGCCCTATATTCCGTCCAAATTCTTAATACCCGATATCTAAGAAGACAAATGTTCCTTTCGATGAGCGATCTTAACGTGATATAAATCCAAATCCAAAAAAAAATGTGTTATGAATAGTAAAAGCGACATGGAATGGCCGTATATATGCGAGTGCTTTCTCGGAAGTTGCGCGGACTTTGAAAAGTTGTCGAAAGGTACAGCCTGGAGGAGACAGGAGGTAGCAAAGCTCGCAGCTCATTTCGGACTTGGCAGACATGTCCGCGGACAAGTTCGAATTAGCAAGTTCGTGAAGTTGTGGAATGTCGATTGGTGGTCGCTTGAACTGCTTTCCGCTTTCCTGGAGAGTCGAAAGAGAACGCGTGCGAGCGAGCGACTATCAACCGGAGAACTACCGAAGCCTTTTGGCCAGTGACGAGTTCACGTTGGTCACAGTGAGCACTTCAAGAACCAAAACTCTATTTCGAGAGGACTACGTTGGAGACGGCGATGTTGATGGCACCAGCTTGGAGAAAAATATCAACGATTTAAGCCTCGTGTAAAAACGCAGAAACCGTAACGGAGTCACGAGTGAACTCGTAAAACTTTAAAATCTTAACTTCCCATTTTCCCCACTCTTCTTTACCACTCCTCAGAGTTCCGATATTCTCCTGAAGTAACTCCCCTCGTGAAAACTAAAGGCACTCGTAAAAAAGATAGAGATAGACGGAGTTCACATTTTATGATGAAAACTATTCCGTTAATGAATTCTTCATAGAATTCTCTAACGGTATCCAATGTTAAAATACCCTTTCGATAATTAGTATGTCGAATTTAGTTCTATTCGACTCCACGTCTTGTAGATATCTCCTACGCCGTTTCCTTTATGCTCGATGTAATTATTTCCTTAGCGTATTCTAACAACTCGTTCGAGTCTTGTATATAATCTGTGGTTAATCGTAATAATTCTAGTAGAATAATAATAATGAATAGTTAAGACATTAGTATTTCACGTTCGACAAGTTTTAAGGAACACGATTTAAGTAAACGTGTTCAAACATTCTTTTTTTTGCTAACAAAAACTTATATTATTTTAGAATTAATTATTCATAAAAAAAGAAAATATCGTACACATACAAACCTGTAAATTGAGCAATATTTCTACGTTGTCGTAGAGAAGAAAACAGTTTCCAAAAAGCGTACAGAATTCGGATTATTTTTTTAAAGGCGTATTTCGGGTGGATCCCTGGAAAATTTTCAAGGAGAACATCGTATACCTGCAGTACCGTACTCGCGCTCTAATATGCATTGAACTGCCCGTTGCCCTTATAAGTATGTGTGAATGCATTTCAAACATGCCTACCTTTGTCGAGTACTTGGACTCGCTCGTGTGACGTAGGATGCACCGGTTCTAGCAGAGACGTTATCGAATCGACGTAAAGTACTCCACCGACATGGTGATCCCCTTCAGCCGAATCCTGAGCATGATTCGACTTACAAGAGGCTTGACACTCGAGCTGTCTCGATGCAGTCCAGGCTTGTCAAGACACCTCGAGCTTCTCTTTACTCTCTCACTCGCGCGCTCTCTCTCTCTCTCTCTCTCTCTCACTCTCACTCTCTTTCTCCTTATCTCTCTCTCTCTCTCTCTCTTGTTCATCTTGCGGACGATTGACGATAACAATCCTTCAGATTCGACCTGTGAGAAGCGATAACTCTCCAGACATAAACGATTTAACATCTTAAGACTCTTCTTCGGAATGGATGAGAATCGTCTTTTGTTCAGACATTAATTACCGTTTCGTTTATGTTCATTGCGTTAATACTATCATTATATGAAAAGTTTATTTTGAAAGTCTTGTAAGTCCATTTATTTATTTATTTATTTATTTTTTTTTTTTTTTAATGAGATATCACATAATTTGTAATGAATTCAACGTAAAATTTTTATTTACAACTAGTTAATATTTAATATCTTTAAAAATGCCAATGCTTTGTTTAATTTAATATTGGCCAATAAAAGAAATTGCGTAGCGATTGATGTGCTAAGCTTTAATTATTTCGAAACAACAAAAAATGGATTTGCACCACTATCGAAATAAACAGTCCATATAATATTATCAAGATACATATACATATATAAAATATCCTTTATAAACATTCTACATTATAGATCTTCGATTAACGCTTTTACCTAAAATACTTTAATTCCCTTTTGTTATTTAACGGGATTGAATTAGTTAAATTCTCTTTCCTTCTTGCAATTTTCTAAACTAAGAATTTAATCAGTCTTACGCTTAAATTCTCAGAGCAAGTTGACGGTTAATTACCTTCTTTTAAGATTTAAATAACGAGTTTTTGAAGGAGTTCGCAGAAAAAAAAAAAGAAAAAAGAAAGAAATAACATGAGAACTCTACTCGTGCTCGTAGGTGTATTCGACATTTTGAAAAAATGTGTGAAACTTTAAACAAGTCCATTCTTCTTTCCTTACTCATTCTATATTTTATCTCGGCGTTCTCTGGATCTTCGATAGAATGCACTTGATCTTCCGTTGCGCAAAGACCTTCTTCTTCTCTACTCTCGGGCATTTTTCTCTCGCAATTAACTTCGGCTTATTTTTACCAGACACTTCACCCGGACGATATTTCAAGACTCAGAGGAACAAAGAGCTCAGGATGCTCAGGAAGGACCTTTTCTCCTTATTAAGCCGTGTAAAACTAAATCTCTCCATCTTTTGATCCTGGATCTGTACGACAATAAAATGGCTATGTAGGTGGCTCAGCTGGCTCCTCGCTTCCGATTCCGACGCATCGTGTGGATCTTTTTCCCTTTTTCTCTATTTCTTTTCTTCTCCTTACTGAGATATAGAACTTCGTATCGTATTTCACAGAAAGGGTGGTCTCCTAGGAAGTAAGAAAGAAACGAAGAATCTTCCTATCTTTTTCCCTTCGACTTCCCCCTCCCTCCCTCCCTCCCCCCCCGCTTTTTTATTTTCTTCCTTTTTATTTTAGTAAAGCTCTCTCAATACTAGTTACTCTCAATACTAGTTCCTTCTGTGCCGGAAATAGGTTATTCTCTCCGTAAGGAAAAATACGAGATTATTCCGTTCGCAAATACCATTCGAACTCATTCGCGAGTATTTGTAATTATTAGATTTACCTTCGTATCGGCTTATTTATTTCCAATAAAATTTCATGCGGAATGTAAAAAAAAAGAGAGAGAGAGAGAGAGAGAGAGAGAAGGAAAGATTACATTACCGGGTTATAATATGACGAACGATGAGATGCGCTCGTATCGGATTTTTAAATGGAACAAAATCGTCTTCGATTCTCGTTTCCTTATAGAACGTAATTGCACGTTACTCGATAAAATCATGACCAATGTTACACTGCGGACTCTGAAGAGCATTCCTTTCGATTTTTACCTTTCTCGCTCTTTTATCGATAAAAATCAAAAAGAAGAAAGAGAAAATAATAAGAAATAGAGAGAGAGAGAGAGAGAGAGAGAGAGAGAGAGAGAGAGAGAGATAAAAAAGAAAGGAAGGAAGAAATAAAGAGAAAAAGAAAAAGAGTGCAAGAGCTCTTGAGTTTAATCGAATTCAGGAGGCGGGGGTGCTCATTCGTGCGCCGTAAAGACACGATATTTTTACGAGTGCGCAACCGTATAAGAAAATTGTAAGAAACTCGCAAAGATATGAGGAATCGAGCGAGGAGAGGAAGTAAGTACGAATATCACGGCCTTGAGAGCTTCCGTAGGTGAACCTTTCATTCATGTGTGTGTGTATGCGTGTGTGGTGTGTCTGTATGTGTGGTGTGTGGTGTGTGGTGTGTGTGTGTGTGTGTGTGTGTGTGTGTGTGTGTGTGTGTGTGTCTACAAGTATACATACAAACTCTTTTCTTTCCGTATCTATTCTGATAACACGCGAACGTGTTCTCGACGAGCATACAAGTATACGTCTCACGTCACGTATGACGGTGCAATAAAACCGTTCGCCGATGCATTCCAGAACGGCGTGACTGTACTGTCAAGACAGGACTTTACTACCGCGAGAAATGCACTACCACTTGGAAGAGAACGCGAGATAGAGATAGAGATAGAGATAGAGATATAGATAGATAGATAAATAGGTAGAGAGAGAGAGAGAGGGAGAGAGAGGATGAGAGAGTGAGAGAGGGTGGGAGAGAGAGAGAGAAATAGAGAAGAAGAGAGAGAAGGAAGAGAGCTTTCGACAGGGTCGACTGGGAATCAGCAGCTTACTCTGCTCGCTTTTGGAGAATGGTATAGTCGCCAGGGCTGGACCTAATCTCTGTCAGGTCGATCGCATTAGTCCAGCCCGATTGCGAATCAAATCGAACGTGCGGGAGCTTTCGATCCCTCGAAATGGTCCAACATTCTCGAGTCTCTGTACCGTCTACACGGATAGAAGCAGAGTATGCACGATGGATTCTGCTTTGAGTTCACGTGTATAAGTATAGTTATATATGTGTGTGTGTGCGTGAAAGATATTGACAGAAAGAGAGAGAGAGAGAGAAAGAAAGAGAGAAAGAGAGAGAAAGTGAAACGTTTTCTCATCCTCTCATTGACACCCCGAATGTCTTTCTGTTGAATCAAATTTTCCATCTTCATTTCAAATCGAAACGCAAAGTGAATTCGCGATATTAATCATATAAATCGCTATGAATCATATCGCTTAATTGTTTTGATTCGATAATCTTATTGCTCGTTCATTCCCCATTTCCTTCTCTTCGTTTTTCTTTTACCTTTTTAACGAAAATCTTATCTTAGAGTATAGAATAACTAACGAATAACTAACGATAACTAGAATATGGTAGAGCCGCGTTGCGAGTGATTTAGAGTTAAGATCGATTTTCTCGGAAACCTCATCAATTATATTTAAGTATCCGAATCGAAAGGTGAACAAAAGGGGAAGTGAAAGATCGAAGAAAACTTGAAAAAAATCTTGCCTTGGCCCCTTGGAAAAGTAGTCCGAGGCATATAGCTTCAATACTTCTGATCCGGGTACTACGATGAGTGTACGAAGCAAACAAGAATCGAGATTCACCGGGTACGATAAGATAAGACTCTTCGAATTTGATTACGGAAGTCCGTTCGCAACGGTAAGATCCGATGATAGCTTTGACTATCATTACCGAAGCTCGAGCCGAATTGAGACGATAAATCGTTCGTCTTCCTTCCTTCCTTCCTGCCTACCTACCTACCGCGTACGCCATTCGTGATCGGAGAATCGATGAAATCGCGGAGAGGAAAATGAGGAGTGAAAGGAGCGAAATGGAGAATTAGAATGAGAAAAAGAAAAAGAAATAGGGAGCGAGTACAAAGGTTCCTATTCATTTCTACCGTCCTTCCTTACATTTTATTCTGATCAAAGTTTTTTCTATTTTTTTTTTTTTTGCTTTTTTTTTTTTTATACGCGAGTAAAGTGTATTTTTTATACAACATCATTAAGAAATACGAACGTTACACTCTTATTATGATCTTTCCTCTTTTTCATTCCGATACCTTTTGTTAAATGAACTCGTGTTGTTTGAATTTCGATATAATCCCAGATTATTCCTATTTGAATCAAGTCGAATTTCAACTTAATAACAGACGATAAGGATTTGCCATATTATTCTTTCTCTCTCTTTCTTTCCTTGTTATTATTTGTTGCTCGTCACAAAGACGTCGATATCGTTAGAAATCTATAATCGATCGTACGATAATCATGAAATTCGACTAAATAGATATCGTTCGTCGCCATCCTTCTTCATTTTCCCATACCTTTTTCCTAGAGTTTCGTTCCCTTCGTAAACGAATCCGATCGATGGAAGAAAGAGAGAAAAAAAAAAAGAAAAAGGAATTGCGAGGAAAAAGAAGTTTGTTCAATTCTCGAAAAGGATCTTATTCTCGTTCCGACGAACAAACTATGTGTGCCTGTGTTAACGTTTCGATGACGTAGACTTCAATTTAAGCTGTCATATATGCCGGTAAGAAACACGCTCGAATGAAGCTTGATATCATGTGGATCACACAGAAAGATTTACTTTGTCCACCTTTCACACTCTGTTCTGGTACTGCTCTCATGGTTTAACTCGTCGAAGTGGAATAGAAAGAGAAAGAGAAAGAAAGAGAGACAGATAGATAGATAGATAGATAGATAGATAGATAGAGAGAGAGAGAGAGAGAGAGAGAGAGAGGGGGGGAGGGAAGTGGAGGATAGCAAAGTTTACCCCTTTCTAACCCTTCTTGGTCCTTTCATCCCTTTTGTTCGTTTACTGGCGTTCCTTCGTCCAGTATTCTGTCCCTTCTTCTACCTCTTCTATTCCCTTTATGATTAAACTGGAAACAGTAATTAGACTCCTATTTCAAACGAGACCGGACTCTAGAAATCCGTCTGTTCGCTGCCAATTCCAGTAATAACTTTCGACCTCGTATTAAGCACTTTATTTTCCATCCGAGCTTTCCTTTGAGATCCCGTGGAAGATGGAGGCTAGACGTTTCGAACGTACCAGCGAATTCGGTTGCCTCCATTGCCTTTCCTTCTGAAGATCTCTCTATTCCAGTTGAACGAAAAGTAAAAAAAGAACCAGGAGGAAAGAAAAAATGAAGAAGGCGACAAAAGCGTAGAGACTCGTTGAAAATTGGACGCCCAAGTGTAGGGGGAGGGGGGAAGTAAGAGGAAAGGAAAGGCAAGAGGAAGGGAAAACGAAAAAAAGAGGAAAAGAAAAAAGGAAGAAGAAGAAGAAGAAGAAAAAAGTACTGATTCGCTCGAGTTACAAAGCAACGTTGGAAAGAGGTAAGGGACACCATCGTCGTCTGCGTCGACGTTTGCACTGATGTTCTAGCATGACGTTTGCACGTGCTCGGTACAGAGAAGGAAGAGGATGAGAGAAAGAAAATAAAAAAAAAAAAAAAAAAAATAAATAAGAAGGTGAAAGAGGAAAGGAGGGTATAAATGCAAACGTTACCTCTAAATCCAAGTTTCAGGCCGAGAATAAGAGAAAGAGGGATAAGAAGATAAGAAATGATTACGACCGTGGCATTAAAAAAATCTGCAATTGCTGCAACTGCAACTAAAATTGCTGTTGCACTCGCGACTGTTCTCAAATGTACGTTAACCAAACGATTGGGAATTATATTTTCAACGTAAAGGAAGGTATATGTGCATCGAGTGTATTACGTCGAATTTAATAAAATAACGGTTAGCGAGTCTAGGTACATAATGGCCGAGGTTAAGGAACTTTTATAGACGAGGGCAATTTCTTGCGATGCTGGCTAACCAAGTTCTTTTCACCTACCATTTCCCTACCTCCCTCCCTCCCTCCCTCTTCTTTCCACGGTCTCGACTTTTTTCTTTACTTTTACAAGAAGAGAAAGGGAAAAAGAGAGGGAGAGAGAGAAAGTTAACACCTACTGAGTTGTCTGTTCCTCCTTTCTTCTTGCATGGCTTAACCGTGAACACGATAAAGCGAATTAAGTTTAACTTGAATTTTAAATGGAAACTGTGTCGCGTAACCCTCAGCGCGTGACGGTTAAAGTGCGATAAGGATGCCGACGAGAAGGCAAGTAGGTTCTTTAGTAGTCGAGCGAGGTCGAGTTCCTCATAGAGCATGGACAGTGAAGACGAATACGGTCCATGAATTATGAAAAAATTAAATTATATATACATATAAAGGGTGTCCCATTTGAAGTTTTTACGCACGGAATTATTTCCCAGATTATAGTACCTTACAAAAAATGTTGTCAAATAAAACTTATCCTGTTTCTATGAGAGAGAGAGAGAGAGAGAGAGAGAGAGAGAGAGAGAGAGAGAGAGAGAGAAATAGGGAATATCTTATAGCGTTTAAAAATCTTCTCTCATATCGTAATAATAATGATAATGATTATTACGGAGAATATTACTTTCCTAAGTTTTAACATTAGAATCGTACTATGGAAATAAATGATGCGGAATTTTTTATATATCGCTTAAAGATTTGTCAGAGTATCAGGAAGAGAAAAAAAGAAAATATCGCTCTTTCATTCGGTCGGTAACTTCGTTCTGAAAAAGTCCGCTTCGATAAAAGTGTAACTTAATGTGATTTGAGAAGAAGGTACAAATGTATGTATACAAAGTATGAAAGTTCGTTCTATCGAGAGTTGAGTATTACTCGGATACTTTTGAGATCAAGCGTTAAATCTCAGTTGCAATATCAATTGTGGACTTCCCTGCGACGTTCTCGTTTTCCATTTATCGATGAACAACTTTCTCTCTCTCTCTCTCTCTCTCTCTCTCTCTCTCTCTCGGCCTCTGATCAACTATGTCTAAGACTTTTACATAGACGTCGGATAAACTAACGGTGCGTGCTATGCGATCGAACAGTAATATAATACAAAAAGTAAGAAAAAAAAAAAGGAAAAAAGGAAAAGAAAAGAGAGAAAGGAAAGTTCTCGAGCATTTTCTCCGAAAGTTAAGCTCCTTCTATAGAAAGAAATCGATGAGAGGTATTGTTTGTCCTGCGTATCAAACCCCCCGAAAGAACATATCGAAGGCTTTATCATGAATCATTTTATTACATGCCTTCGACATTACAAGATTTTCTTCATTTTCAACGATAATACAACATACAATAATTATTTGTTCATAATCGCAATATTGATCGAGCAATATCCTGTTTCTAAAAGTTAAAGTTTAACGAATATTAATCAATTCAATCCAGTATTGATTCAAAATATATATATATATATATATATATATATATATATATATATATATATATCCAATACATTTTTATACAGAATATATTTCACATTATATTTCATATGAAGCGTGCTATTGTCCATTTTTCATTCTCAATCATAAGGATTTAGAAGCCATCCATTTAGAATGCTCTCCTATATTTATTTTTATTATTTAAAATCGAAGCCAATACGATTACTCGTTATAGAATGGCGTTATAATAAAATTTTATTATATTTTCAATCCTGATTTATTTGTCACGATATGATAGAAATCGATAAGATACTTCTCGTATTTGAGACGTAGTGAAAAATTAATTTTCCTCTTGTCTTTTTGCTTTATCACCTCATGAAGGTTCATCGTAGAAGGACCTAGGGTGCTCCTTTGTAGTCCGAAGGAAAATGTCTGATGGTAGTTTCAAAAATGCGAATGGAGTTGGCGAGTAAAGGTAACGTTGTAGGAAAGAGAGAGAGAGAGAAAGAGAGAGAGGGAGAGAGAGGGAGAGAGAGAGAGAGAAAGAGAGAGAGGGAGAGAGAGGGAGAGAGAGAGAGAATACGCTGCTGCAGAATCACACACAAGCAAACACACATAGGGATCGAGGCAAAAGCAGTTAGAGCGATGTGGACGGCGAAAGCGATTCGAGGACCCAACGTGTACGAGACAGCGGAAGCACTCGAGAAAATCCCTCGTTCGTCCCGACCAGCAATCGATTGCCGAAGAAAAGCATTCCCAGCAACATTGACCGTCGGCAAACAAACGCGGAACTTCGAGGATCTCTTTTCGAGGCATAGGCATCCTTCTCCTCTTCCTCCTCCTCCTCCTCTACCTCCTCTTCCTACTCTTCTTCCCCCTCTCACGTTCTCCTTTCCGGTTAAATCGAAATTTCGTACTCTCTCTCTCTCTCTTTCTGTCTCTCTCTCTCTCTCTCTCTCTATCTATCTATCTATCTATCTATCTATCTCTCTCTTTCCCTCTGTCTTTCTCTCTCTCTCTCTCTCTCTCTCTCTCTCTCTCTCTCTTGTTTTATTCGATTTTTTACGAGACAGTGCAAACAAAAAATGTATTCACTCTTTATGTCGAAAATTACAATGGAGGACTTTGATTATTAATAAAAATGCCAAATCAAGAAGTTTTCAATAAACGGATTTTGGAATAATTAAGAGAGATAAAAAAAAAGAAGACTTCAATGAAAGTGCAAATATGTTGAAATGGAACAGAAATTTTTATAGGATTTTGTTATATTCTGATTGTATAAATAAAAGATTTCTAGACAGAATGATGCTTTATGTATAAAAATATCGGTTTTTCCTAATAATCTAAATATATTTATGATATTGCTTATACTATCTAAATTGTTTTAAATAATATAAAGCTTTTATTTTTTATATTGCGTATGTATGCTTTAATATATATAGTCTCTCGTATATTTATTTGTTAATCCTTTGACTTATTATTTTAGTATTTATTATTTTACACACACAGACACATATACTATTATGAAGTGTTATTAAAATAAATTTGCTGTCTTCTATTAAATCAAAATATTGAATGTACCAACATATTATTCGTTTGAGATGAAATTTATTCGTCTAAATTAAAGCAAGCTTCGTGTTATTCACTTTTTTTTTTATTTTATTTCTTATGAAAATAAATTAATTTTAAAATTAAAAATATTGCATGCTAGTTGAATTTAACATTTAAATTTTAAAGTTAATCGTATAAAATAAATGTAAAAATCTTAATTTTTTAATATTTAAAAATTTTTCTATTTAACATCATTATTAAATTATAAGATTCATACTAAAATTCAAAAAATGTTTATTTCTCAAATATACTCCTTATATCCTTTAAGACATTAATTGTAACATATTCGATTTTTCAGCATTTAATAAACGTTCTTTAATTATCGTAACCTCATTCGATAGAATTTACGTTTAACGTAAATTACATTTCATCGGGCATTACAATGAATTCTATTTTGTATTAAATTGAAAACAATATAACAGGAAATATCAGAAATATTATTCATTTTATTCGTTTATCGGTGCATCGGTCAATGCTATAAAAACGAACTTTTATTTTTTCGTAAAGAAATCCGGCCACTTGGTTTATAAATTGTCGTTGAAGAAAAGTAAACATGATGGTAGAAACATTGGCCATCGACAAACAAGTACGAAACTTGCAAGATCGAACGTAACGATTTTCTTTTGCGTTCGAACACGTTAAATAGACATTGCGTTAAGACTATGTAAACCCACGGAAACGTTGCAAGTTGTTGATACCTATGACGGTATCACATTACGGCCGGTTAACGATGTTACAAAAACGCTAATTTAACAAGCACGGATATAATTGCTACACTCGACTTCATGCATGAAAGGAACCGAGGATGAGAAAAACGACGAAAAGGGTTGGATATGGATGAGAGTGCATTTTTAATTCGGACACGAGAGTGTTTTCAACTTCTCCACTATTTTTCTACCACTCTTTCTACTATTTCTCTATCTCTCTCACTCTCTCTCTCTCTCTCTCTCTCTCTCTCTCTCTCTCTCTCTCTCCCTCACTCTCTCTAGTTCTCTCTCTTTCTGTGTCTCTTCTCTCTTTGCAAGCGAGTATCATAAACCAACTGGTAATTCTACTCACTAGACTCGCGTTTTCACGCGAACAGAAAACCAAAAACAATAGTGTACCTACATACATCTAACAGAACGTAAAGAAATATATAAAAAAAAAGAAGTATAGTTAATTATAAACGATACTAATTGCTCTTATTTTCTACGTATCCATCTCTATTGAAATTTTATCACATTCGTATAAATATATTCGTACGGTTAATATAATTCTTTAAATATTATGGAATTTAGCAAATTAAATCAGTACGAGATTAATATAAGAGTAAGTGTATTAATATAGTTCAATGTGATATCGTAAAAATTTCAACAAAAAACATGTTTAGAAATAAAATCGTATATCCCAGTATGAATACTATATATGTATCAATTTTATGTGTTCGTTGGCAAATGGTATTATATCAATTATATTCTCCAATTAATTATTATCTATTTTGTAACCTTTTCCTGTTGCAATTAAGAGTTAAGATATGGAAGAATTATAATGATCTGTCGTTTTATAAAAAAAAAAAAATATATATATATATAACATCCAATAAAGAAGTATACATTTATAAAAAAAAATGTTTACTGTGCATGTGCATAAACTTACAACACCTATATACCGTTGTTTATATCTATTTAGAAAACACATCGTACTCGAATGTGAACGTGGAACGATTAGAACTTTCTTAGTAGGTCATTCTACTCAAACATAATAATCACATAGTATTCCAAACTATAAAGTACCATGAAAGATTCTAAGAGGTTAACGATTGAATTGTTTCTGAACATATCTACATACGTAAACGCAATGGTTTCTAAATCGAGTATGGTAAATCTTTAATCGTTTCTCATCGATTTTCATCTAATAACAAAACATAAAAGTAATACGATCCGCGAACATGCTCTTATCCGGTACTGAAAATGAATGTTCAAACTGTTTTCACATTGTTGGACGCGGAGGTACTCACTCGCGAGTACTTGCGATGGTAATCAACTAGAAGCTACTGGCTGAAGCCCCTTTCAGATTGCCCTCGTTCAATTAGCATACATACGATAGAGCTACGGTGGCTTTTACTCGGCTACTCAACCTAGTTTCTGCTAAAACAGAAATATCAGGGTCGGTTAATTAATTCGACGAATAATATCGGATAAGTATAAAAGTTTGCTTAAGACGTTTCAATTTTCAAATATTCTCACTAGAAGAAAAGCGGAACGATAAGGAGAAAAAGAGAGAGAGAGAGAGAAACATATAGATCGGAAAGGATGGAGTTGGGAAAAATAGAAGGAAAGAAAGAAAGAAAGAAAAATAGATAGAAAGAAAGAAAGAAAGATAAAGAAAGAAAGAAGGTGGCCAAGAAGAAAAATAAGTACAATTTATTCTTTCGCCTGTCCCCTTTTAAATGCAAAGTAATCTGCGCCAAGTACCATCTAATTAGACATGTTGCAAAAATTAAATGGATTAAAGTCTGCCTCTACTAGTATAACGAGAATTGCTCTAGAATACATCGTGTGTAAAAATATTATTACGCTTTTAAATACACTTACATACGAGAGTACAAGCTCTATTGTTATATACGCGAAGTTACCAGTTACGAGTTATCGTTCTTTATTAAAACACATTCCAATATACATAAAACAGAAGTTATTCGCGTACTGATTGGAAAATATCAGGTTAACGCCGGTATTGCTTTACATACGTGCATACGTATGTAAAATATTATTTCCGAAATATTTTTATTCATAAATTCTCTTTCGTTATCGAACGTAGAAAATTCATCGTAGGAAAAATGACGCGACATGCGTGTACTTCCGTCGAATGCTTTCGAACAATTAATACCTGTAATGAACACGACGGTAATCGTTAAAATTATTCTTTTGCGTTTATTATATACTTGTTAACGGATCTTAATAAAAGAAAATAAATAAATAAATAAATACAATCAACGTGATTTCCCTGTATAAGGCGTTAGAAAATATTTCGTACCGTTCTATCGCATAGTACTCGAAAGGAAAACTCGAAGTTCGTTTGGAATTCATGATACGAAGATACGGCTAGGAAAGTATGATACTTCGTAGGAAGTACTTTTCAATGGAAGCACGTCTCGCTTTTCATAACTCGAAAATGTTTCATGAAAATGAGCGAGCTACGGCATATTCGCGTAGTCCGCATTGGGGTACTTTGTATCTCGACTTTGGCACTAACGAAGGGATACACGATTTGAACTGGCAATTCCAAAGGCGAATGCCGAAAGGCATTGCCAAATTACAGAGAAGCAAAATGTATTCGTCTTTTCATTCGTCAAATTTTACGTGCTCGTCAAACGAAAGGACCGAAAGGAAGAGAGAGGGGAGAGGGAGCGAAAGGATTTAATCGAATACATTGAAAACGTTTAAAGGAATAAAACGATAATTAACGAATGTTCGCTAGCCGACCATTGATAGCCAAATTTTGATATTTTTAAATAAACAACGATACGTTTGCTAAATGCGAACCAAGCGTATTACTCAGAACATTCAACTAGGCTATACCCATTCGACAGTACCAATTGTCTTTCCAGAGATAACGAGCGAATTCACGTTTTCTAAACTTCCGTGTCCACTTGCCGCTTGAGCACGTTCTACTGAACACGATAGAAAGAAAAGTACCTACTCGAAAGTTCGAATGAACCTTTCGTTTGGACGAACATTATAGAATCATCTTGTTTCTTCATTTCACGTAACTTTCTCCTCTCTCTCTCTCTCTCTCTCTCTCTCTCTCTCTCTCTCTCTCTCTCTCTCTCTCTCTCTCTCTCTCTCTCTCTCTCTCCTTAAATTTTAGTTAACTTTCGAAATTGACACCGACAGAAACTTTCCCATCCGTTTATAATTACTCGTCATCTCTCCTTCTTCTCTTTTTCTTCGATCTATCTGCAATAACGAATATTTGGAAAATTTAAAGATGAAACAACTGAGAGAATATCAGACAGACTTGCCAGCATCTATACGTTGTTAATAAAATAATAGCAAAATGAAGAAGTTTATTTGTAATTAAAAAAAAAAAAAAAAAGAAATAATGTTTACTACATCTAAATCATTTTATATTACTCTTCTTTAAATATTGCTTAAAGTTATATATTTTTCTTTCCATTTCAGATTATTTATCGTTTGCCGTAAAATTCTTCCTTTTCAAATTCATCATTGTATTTTACTTTATCACATTCTTTATTCTATGAGTCATACGTAGTCTCCTTTATCTCTCCATTCTTTCTTCGTTAAAAATTTGCTACGGAAAAAATCAAAACGTTTCCATTCAATGCGTCTTTCTTTATATTCCACTATCGATTTCGTTCTCTAATAAAACTCAATTTCATTATCTGTGATTATATTCATTTAATCTTCATATTCGTCTATTATTCAGTTCACGAAGATTAACAAAGACATTCGGAAGTCCAATTGTCACGAGAGCATCGTAAAAGCACCTGCATATATGTATGACGTTATAAAGAGAATGAAAAATGATTAGCAAGATGATTGGTTACGTATAAAAGTTACTCTATTATTGGCACGAATTACTTGGATTGGATTTAAAGTAATAGCTACTATTACTTACTCTCTATAATCAAATATCTTTTTTTGTCTAAAAAAGAAAAAAAAATTATATGATATGAAACTTATAATAGAACTTGTTCCAAAGTAACTATATTACCTATACCAAGTATAATTTATACTATATTTCGTAAACTCATTAATCGTCGTATCTGAAAAAAAAAACTAATTTTGTGGTAAAAAAAGAATAAAATTAAATAAGATTTAAAAAATACGGACATATGAATGAGTGATTTCAAAATTACGTGATATTTTGAAGGGTCAAATTTGTTTTCTTTCAAGATTTATAACAAAAAAAAGAACATAACGGGAATCGAAAAGAAATGTTAAATGTTCGATGACAGATAAATTCCTCGAAAATTCATTCGTTTAACGTACCTACGTTACATACGTGTGTATATATATATATATATAGGCATCTAACTACTACTTTTCACCAAAATCCGTACGCGTTCGCCTTGCCCGATTAAAGTTTTGCGCCACGAGTTTCGCCATACCGTCGTATATTTCATAACTCGCTACCCGCAATTTCGCTTCGTGTTCCGACTCAATTTCCGTTTCCCGATGTACGCCGATGGGACGACATATTTTCGAGCTGGCCGGATCGAAAATTTCTCGAAATAAATTTAAAGTGAAGGAAAAGAATTAATGAACTGTAAATCGGCAGATATGTCGATTATGATTATACCAAAGAATTTTTAACCTATTGCTATTGAACGTTTAACAGAAGATAATAATACTACAAAAATGATGATTCGCTCAAGGCATATTAGTTATCTATAGCAATGTTAAGTTAATTAAATTGTATCAGCTATAAAATTATAGAACGAATTCTGTCAACGTTAATAAAACAGTAAGTTGCTATTCGTAGATAGGTGTAACTATTTATTATTTCTTACGTGGGTGTTATAAGTAAAAAATAATTTATACTTTTGAAACATTAACGAAACATTATTTAATTCAACCGGTACAACGTCGGTTATCGATGAAAATATTGACGGAGATTTATTTTACAAATGTTTATTTTACATACTCATAGAGTATTTTTTACACTCAAAGAGTTGGTTGCAAATACCACCTCCCACCCCTCCGAAAAACAAAATATTTATTCGATAATTAGTGATCTACAATTCTGAAACAAAATATATATATATGAGAAGTAGAGATTACCTTTCTTTTTTCCCTTCTAATTGTTAAAAGATCAGAATTCAAAGGAGACAATGAGAAACGAGATTCCTATATAAAAATATGAATTATAAAGCAGACAAAGAAAAGATGTCGTGAATGAAAGAACAGCAGAGGGGTCGGGAAAGAGAAGAAAGATAAAAAAAAAGGAGAAGGGAAAGAAAGAAAAAGAAGAAGAAACGACAGGGCGGGAAAGTCCGAGTTCTCTGATCGGTCAATAACGATTCTAGCGGAAATATAAATGTCTCCGCGAGTGGTCGAACCGTAGCTTGGGATTCAAAAAGGGGTGAGGAAAGGGAGTGGGAGAGTCGGCTTTGCCTTTTAATCTTGTAGCTTTGCCTCTTTTAATCTCGTTCCATCGATCCGCCCAGTCCTCTCTCTCTCTCTCTCTCTCTCTCTCTCTCTCTCTCTCTCCTCGCAGCTACCATCCAGCCAGCGCAATTTTTTCTTTCGTTCGTTCGTTGGTTCGTTCGTTCGTTCATTCGTTCATTTGTCCGAATGTACATCGAACGACCAAGCTGGACATCCGGTTCGAAGGATGTTCGTCTACGCATTCGAGCGGACGAGAAACCGTGCGTTTCTGTATACGAAAGGAGAGAGAGAGAGAGAGAGAGAGAGAGAGGAACAAAGATAAACACAGAGACGTATGGTCCACAAAATAAGCTCGTACCATCAACGAATTTCGAAGGATTGGTAAGCTTGACGAGTCGAGCGGCGCTTTTCCACTCGATATCTCACTTTTTGCTGTGAGGCTATACTCTTTTTCGCGAGAAACGACGCGTAAGCGCTGAGAAGGGAGAAAAAGAGAAAGGATGGAAGGAAGGGAGGAAAGAAAGGAGGAAAGAAAATCGATATCGATCTATTCCACATAGAATCGAAAATTGATTTCGTTGAACAAACGAGAATTAATAGCGATTGTCCATTCAGTTTCTCTAGATCTCTTATTTTCGATCTAAGATGACACATCGTGTTTAAATTATCGATTGTTAAGAGAAGATTATTGAAAAAAAGAAAAAAAAGGAATTAAAGAACAAAAAGTCGTCAAATAATCTTCTTTTATCCGGTCATATATTTTCG
This sequence comes from Dolichovespula media, assembly GCA_911387685.1. Lineage (NCBI taxonomy): Eukaryota > Metazoa > Arthropoda > Insecta > Hymenoptera > Vespidae > Dolichovespula > Dolichovespula media. The sequence goes on along the minus strand of OU426861.1, from coordinate 1,379,617 downwards.
ATGAAAAAAAAATTCTTTCAGTTCCGCAAATTTCAAAAGCCAAGAGACTGAAAGAGAAAAATAAAAAACGATCATTATTGGTAGGTCGAATTTTTTAAATCAAATATTTCCTTCTCAGCAAAATGCATCCATATTCGAAGTTGAAATACATACGAAAGTGGTGGAAAAACAAACAGGAATGTCAATAGCCTTCTCCAGCTCTCTTTTCCCGTCTTTCGATCCATTTGCTTTCTCTCTTTTCTATCTTTTATAACGTTTCCTTTCTCTCTCACTGAAAAACATATTCTCCGTTTCTGAAAGCCAGATTTTTGTCAGTCAGTATCCTCTTTCTATGCACAAATTCCCGAGTTAGAGAGGTGAAGGGGGCGAGGGTGGAGGATGGGGGGGGGGTAAAAAGAGAAAGAGGGATCAAGAGAGTTGGTATCCTCCGATCGCATATCGTTTAATACCAAAACGAGAAGACAAGAGAATGAGTTCACTTGAATGCGCACTTAAGATGATTTTAAGGAGCTATCCATCATAGTCCGAACGATATTTCAAATGCAACAAACAACGTATATACAGATATGTATGTACATACATACATGCGTAAGGTACTTTATACTTCGTAATTGTGCACATTATGTTCCGCTCCGTATCCACGACGTCTTTTGGTTTGACGTTTTTACGTTCGACAAATGAATATTGGCTCGTAGGTATTAACGAGAAAGTACGTTCAATGACAAACGCTCTGCGACCCTGGTTGAATCTGAATAATTCATTCGCCGACGTAAGATAAACGTGAGTTTATTTTCCACGAAATTCTCGAACGAACTCGTTCGATATTATACTTGTAAAGTCGTTCAACTTACAAGCCCGACGCGTTAATATAACACCTCTCTTCCTTTTTATTTTCATGCTCGTATTATTAGATTTTTCAATAAAGTTCTTGAATATTATTTTGATATTTGAAAGGCGATTGATAATGACGTTGACAATGAAGGATATTTTCTATTTGCACGAAGACATTTCACAGTCGTCCTTAAACATCGATTTTTTCTCTACGATTTCGATCGATCGACAGTTAAAAATTGTTTAAAAACAATTGACTCCTTTGAACGAGTAGACGTTTACAAGGTTTTAACCTTTACGATCGAATACGGAATAAGAATAATACGTAAGAGAAGGCATAATTTTCTTGCGGACAAGTCGACGATTTTCAAAGTCGAGATCTCGAGACGCAAGTATAACAGTCGGGCGGAACGCATAAATCAGCTGCACGCGAACCGCTCGAGCGGGTAGAAGTACCGAGGCCAGCCGAGCGGAGCCGTCAATAAAATGCAAAGACGGAAAGATAAAGTTAAAGATAAGCCGGCCCCAGAACCGTACAGAGAGTACTTGGACGCTGAGTCCACCGACGAGGAGGAAGGCAGTAAGATTTACGAGAAAAATATTAAAGGCCCTAAGCTCGCTCGCCACCTTTTCCCTCTTCTTATCATGATATTCTTCTTTTACGTTTAACGTCTCTCTCTCTCTCTCTCTCTCTCTCTCTCTCTCTCTCTTTCTTTCTTTCTTTCTCTCCTTTTCTTTCTCTTTCTTTTATTCTTTCACATTTCTTATTCCGTCGAAATTCACTTCTTTTGACGAATTCATCGAATCTCCTTTCTCTCTCTCTCTCTCTCTCTCTCTCTCTCTCTCACTCACACACACACACACACTCTCGATGACATTCGTAACATTCCTTTCAAAATCAGCACCATCTCTTTGTTTATTTCTTTATTTCATCTCGTTCTTCTCCCCTCGCTCCAACCCCACCCCGCCCCCACCACGCCCACTCTCTTCATTCAATCCGCGACGGCTCGTCAACAATCGCCACCAATGAGATCACCTTCGTCAAAATGCGCTAAATGACCAACGTAAAAGTGCCATCTCTCAGACGGTCCTCGCAGTCGTGCCGAATTAAATCCGGACGATTAAGTTACGATCGACGTTAAAACTAGAGTATGCTTTTGAATTATGCAATGTCACGACTAACGCGACCGCTTCTCCTCGATTAATCGACTTGCTCTCCTCCGGTAGTAGTGCCACCACCTTCACTTCCACCTCCTCCTACGAGTTTTCCCTTCCTCCAGAGGACGAGTTTCTAATTTGTCTCTTAGATTATGGTAATTTCTTCCTCATACCAAACCGCTTTTCCCCAGGGGAGGGGAGGGGCGGGGAGGGGTGAAGGGAGTGGAGGGGACTCCACTTGGCCGTCGGAAAATGAACCTAATTCGTCCACGCGCGAGTTCTCCCCGTACTTGCACCGCTTCCAAAGTAGATAAACTAGATAAAGCAGTAACCTATATATGTATGTACTACGTGACCGCGAACCGTACCGTAACTCGGTTCGTGTTACGCCAAATGCATCCCACCCTATGAAAGCATAGAGAATTTCGGCTACGTTAACTGTCCGCGCACAATTAAAGTCGCAGTTCATCTAACACGTTGATCTTCCGACAATGAGTCTGATCACTATCGATAATTATTAAAAGTTTTTAATGAAGATCTTTCGAGCATCGATCGGGAAATATCGACCAAACGTTCCTTACTCGACTCGATTCAAGTACTCGATATAATCTATTAGTCTCGGACTATTTACTTTCGCACTTACGAAGTCGTGAAAATACGTATTAGTTTGTTTTCTTTTTTTTTTTTTTGCAATTAATGCAATTAATCTCACTTTTCTCTTGCGGCGAAGATGTAGTTTCAAATGCTGTTTTATGTAAAACCCATTAGTAGAAGTTGCTGCGGAGTACTTTTAATTTGTATGAAATTTAGCGACCCTAAGTTTATAGCAAACCACACGGGTCCTTAAGGCATTAACACCCTGTACCTATATGCGTTTCCTTTTCGTCTATTTTCATCCTGTATATGTAAAATTCGCAAAAAAATGTGGCCTCTAGGGTCTAAACCAAGGCTCAAATCTGGGTCTCTCGCTTTCTGGGTGATTTCTTTGAACTACTAAACTGTCCAGACCCTTAGGATAACCTTGCCACGATTTCTTACTTTATTATTAATTGAGGTGCTCGCTCCGTCCCTCTTCAACATAAATAATATATTACATTTTTTTTGAAACAATTTATACAAAATCCTATTAAAAATAAAAACAAAACAAAACAGAAATATTTATAATTAATATAATTTAAATAATTTTTTGTATATCTTTATTTTCACAAACTAATATTTTATATGTATATACTCTTACGAAATAATATCTTTGCCCAATTTTATTTTGGAATTTTTTTCAATTATTTTTAAAAATCAAAATAAATCTAAAAGTCAGTCAAAATCAAACGTGAGCATATTATACAGTTTATATTTCGGTCCTATATCATTTCAAATCGAAATAGAAGAACAAACAACATAAAAATTTTGTTGATCGTTAAAATGCTTAAAAAAAAAAAAGTTTATTTTATGTAGTATTTCAATTTGAAATAAACGCGATGATTTCAAGGATGTTTATCGTGATACAACAAGGGGCAAGGGGTTAGAGGGAGGAAAGGGGATAATTGGGAACGATCTGCAGACAGCTACAAGTCAAACTCACAACATCAGTTACCCAGACACGTTAACCGATGCACGAGCGTTTAACCACGACCGCATAACACGAAGGTAGATGCGAGAAGCCCAGTGCCTGCTAAATTTTCCAACATTTTGCGGAAATGTCATATGATCGAGCCCGATCGTTACGCGTTGTAATCAGGACGCGTTCAAGTTAACCTCATACTATGACACTATACTGTCGTACACGGTCTGTTACCATATAACGAGAATCTGTCGTGTTGCTTTTAAAAAATTTCAACGTTTCTCGTCGGTAAAAATCAGAAAGAGTATTAAAAAGGAAAATTCTAACATTTTTACGTTTTTATCGAATCATTTTTCGTTCTCACCTATTCTATTTATACGTACGTACCATACGCTCTCGAAGCAGCCTCGAATATATTCGAGAGGATCCGTTTTTCCGATAGATTTTCGGATTTGTTAAAGTACTTAACGGAAGAGTACCGTTGAAGGAATTATTTTGGTGTAAAAGCTTAGCCGATGGCAAAAATTTTTTTTCTTTTCTTTTCTAATCAATACGATTGAAATTTAATATTAAATATATAAATCTAACAATATAATAGCATTTATAATTGTTACTTCCAATTTATCCTTAACACTTTATATCTCTTGAAAACAAAACATAATACTATTCTTTTCTCTTATCGATGGTCTTTAACGTTAAGATATAAATGTAAACGGATGGCCTCGTCGTAACAAGGGAAAAGTGTAAACTTTTTCGAGACCACATGCGCAGTAAATACTCTCACCTACTTTAATTTGAACAAATTCGATCTGCTGAGACTATGGAAAAAACAAGTACCTTTTCAATAAGTGCTAAATAGGGGTATCGCTGACCTAAAATAAATTCTTGGAATTCGACTGAACACATCAATGATAGACAAATGTAACAGATGCCACATTTAAGTATCATTGACCTATATACATTTTCAAAATTCTACTCAATGAGTCAATAATAAACACGTGTGTTTACGATACGCGTATCTATAACATATTATAAGAGTATCGTTGACCTAAATAAATTTACAAAACTCGGCACTGCACGGCAAGTCAATAAATAAACGGATGTGTTCTCGATACTTTCGCAGCGTAAAGGTAACTCCGATTTAAATAAATTTTTAGAATTCGACTCGACGTTTAACGAATTGTAAATAGGTCGTGAGTCAATGTGTACGATCGTTGATCTCTCAAGGCGCATGTTTTTAACACGAATATCTTTTGAAATATTTTTAACATTTTATACGCGCATATAATTTTGAATTATTAAAAAGTCTCTTTCCATTAAAAAGTTTTTAATGGAATCAGTTTCCCTTGAATTATTTCTTTATTCTTAGTTCAAACTGTTAGGAAAGACAATTCGAAAATTTGAAAACAATCGGATTAAATGGTACACCATATCCAATTCAGTAACTATCCAAGTTCGAAGAAAGAATATTTATTTTCTTCTTCTCTTTCTATTTCACAATGAGCGACATTGATAAGTCTTCTTAGAGATAGAAAAAGATATCGCGAGAATTCGCATAATGTGTTCTCTATCATAGTGGAGGATAAATCACGGCAACGTATCCTTGTGCTCTCGTCTCGATTCTCCGTCGACCAACGTGTTTCCTTTTCCGTCGATTTAGTAGCTCTCCGCGATTTATCGTTCCTATTAAATCGGCTAAGGGTAAAATCGTGATAGGTTAAAGAGGGAGCAAGAAAGACAGAGAGAGGGAGTGAGAGAGAGGGGAGAAGGGGAAAGAGAGAGAGAGAGAGAGAGAGAGAGAGAGAACGAGACTGGGATGTCAGGTGAAAGAAAAGAAGAAAGAAGACCAAACGAAAGAGAGAGAGAAGGAAGGAGAGAGAAGGAGAAAGAGAGAGAGAGAGAGAATGATATCGGTACGGAGAAGAGAGATTCCTGGAACGAATGCCTTCGATTTAACTCTCCTCTTCGATTTAGGAGGACCCATCGCACCAGACGCCTTTCCAATCGACGACTAACGAACGATCCGTGCGTTCGTAGAATTTGTTTCCTTTCTCAGCTCAAACTGTCCTTTTTATTTACGAAACCCTTCGAGTCTTTCCGTCTTTTTTCTCCCGTAGAAAAGAATCCCCGCATCTTTGCGAGTAAGCGAGCGAGCGAACACAGAGAAGAATCTTTAAATTTCTCAATTAAACTTCCCGACGATTTTATGACCTCCGTTTCTCGTGATTTAGGATCTAGATGAATTGAAAGTTAAATTAATTGCAGAAGGAGACGAGGGAAAGGAGGTCGAGGCAGAATTAAGAGCGGACTATACGAGTGAGGAATTGAACGAATTGGTGAGTGCCTTACAATACTTCGACAAAGAACTGATAAAGATTGAGAGAAATAGAGAAGGAACGAAGGAGACATGTCTTTGCGTTACAAACGAGTGAGAATATCGAAAAATCTCAACGTCGGCGAATAGTTTGCGTGGAATAAAATCGTTAGAGGCGAGATCGTTCGTAAAGAGACAGTTAAAAACTTTTCTCGAATTTCTTATTAGAAAGTGGCCGATCTTAACGATCCTTCAATATCATTTTAATTGCATTTCCATTAAACACGTTCGTTCGTTCCGCCTTTTCAATCTATCTACCTATCTCTTCCTCCCTCTAACGGTTTTCTTCTAACGTTCGGGAAGAAAAAGAGGAAGAGAGAGAGAGAGAGAGAGAGAGAGAGAGAGAGAGAGAAAGAGAGAGAGAAAGCTCGCAGTTTTTCGAGAGAAAAGTTCTTAATCCTCGAAGAATCTTAAATAGTCTACGCTTCTCGAATACGAATCTTCCTCACCCCAACTCAGATTTTCACCGTTGGCTAAGGTACACCGTGTAAAAGATATGACGACACTGAGTGGATTGTCGAAGAAGGATTGGACGTATCAGTGTCATCTGATTATTCAAGAGTTCTTCGAAAATCCAAAGCACCGCGTGCTCTGCATATACTACGAAGCTAGGAGCAATATACCAACAGCCTTGCTATCCTTTCCGTTGACGCCGGTATACGAGCTCTGCTACTTCGTTCGAAAACCTAACGAGATATTTCGCTTGGAAGACTTCCATGACGCCATTGCGTTTGGTTCGTTCAACTTGAACGTCGAATATTTTATGCTCAACATTGTTCAATATGTTCTCTCCCCGATCTTTTCCAAGATCGAGACCTGGCCCGACAGTATCCTTTCTCTATTATTTCACCTATTCGTTTATCTATTTGTTCCTTTGGATTAACTTTCGGAAATTTTTCCGGCGAATAACTCGCACTCTGAGAGACTCGGAAAATCTTTGAAATGTTGAGACAAGACGAATGAACCCCTGCCAAGCTTTGATGTACGAACGGAGAGAGAAATAGAGAGAGAGAGAGAGAGAGAGAGAGAGCGAAAGAGAAAGAAATTCAGCATAGAAAGTTTTACGATCCTTCAACGAACGACACGTGCCACGTGAAAGTTTAATTAAATGCTCGAAGCCAGAACGCCGATTCTTCCGATAAGCAAGAATACTCTCATCTAAGGAAGAATCAAATTTAACTTCTACCACGTAAATGCCCTTGCCGGTCGTTTACCAGCCATACCTCTCGTATGGCTCAACGTTCGAATAAAATGAAAAATATTATTAATCGTAAGATTAGTCGGTTTAACTAACCAAATAGATACGCTATCTGGAAATAGTAAAAAGTAACGAAAATAAAGAAAATATTACGGGAAAGGAAGGAATGTAAAAGTGAGGTAAGGTCCTAATCGTTAACTTCCAGGCAGTTTCGGTCAGTCGCAAACACCATGGGAGAGCAAGCGTGGACGAACGGAGGTAGTTGCGGTAGTTTCTCTAGATTAGCGTCGCACGATGCCAAGGGCGATCACATGGATACGCGGACCGCACTCGCTTCGGCTTAAGGTCATAACAATCTGACGTGATGACATTACCAAGTGAATTTGTAACTTCACTCGCAATCCCGTTAGCAAAACGCGCGAGCAAAGTTTTCGGAACCCGACGAGCACTACCGAAGACTCCCCACGTGTTGGAGTCGGACGTTCCTGCGCAGGAGCTTACAGTTAGAAGCAGCTCGATGTTGCCCTCGGTGGGGACTACGAGAGGTATGGGACGATACACGGGGACAGAGAAAGAGCGTACCAAGCGAAGTTATTATTACCATAATTTTCGGCTAAATGTACTGCCCAACTCGGCGCCGGTAAATTCAACGTCGATGTTTGCTCACGTACGTGAACGAAATTACTACAGTCGCTGAGTTCGAAACGATTGCGTTGCATTCGGACGAAATGCACTTCGTTATTTCTAATGGATTCTAAAGTAGAGAATTTGATTGAATTCGTACAGTTCATCATGTCTCTTTTGCTCTCTTTTTATGTTTCTCTCGGTAGAAGACTTTTCTTAGTTTAGACAAGTTTTTTTTTTTTTCTTTTTTTATTGGTATTGGTTTAGAATTTTCGTTTAGATAAATCGTCGACGATACTTTTACGATGAAAGAGGAACTTTCTAACAACATGTTTCGGTGTTGTCGCTTTTCCTCGATCTTTTCAAGAGTAACATTGAAAAGTATGGTTCGTTCGTTTTGGAAAAAAATACACCAAGTAATCGCGCTTGATGTTTATATTTTTATCAGTATAACGATTCTCCCGTAATGAGAAAGGATCTCTGTGTAATTAAGACTTCCATATTAGATATGAACGTCGATAGATACAATCAGTTATGCCACCATATGTCGATCTCGTTTCAAACTTTATTTGTCTTCCTTAACCGATGACTCATCGAAACACATGCGTGAAAATGGACTTTTTCTCCAACCTGAACGCCTTTCTATTCAACTTGACCGATTTCACGTACAAAATGCTGGGCTTAACTGTGATGTATGTACCTGTCTTGAGTAAAGAGCTCACCGCCGAGAAAGGCAGCATCGATAAGGATTTGGTCAAACTGCTCGAGAGTGTGGTGAGTCACTGGACCACTCAAATCAAACTAACCCTCATCGATGAGGAAGAGACAGACTTGCAAGAGCTTCTTTCTATTAATGACGAATACGATTTCTGGACCTACAGATGTGAGTAGTATTTTGATAAACCCTTCGCTACTACCCTAGGATTACTCTCTTTAGCGATCGATATAACTGGAATTTTATTTTTGATTTTTTTGTTTGTTTGATTATAAAAGAGTAACCTCTGATCATCGCCGTTATTCTATAGTTGAGAAAATTTCGTATTAAAGAGAAAACCATGGAAATACCGTAAACTGTATTCATTCGGCTGTCACGACGATAAAATCGATAGTTTCATACTACCTGATTATCCTGATCTAACATAGCTGTTACTTTACTTTGTTCCTAGATGATAATCTCAATGGATTGAATTATCAAGTTCACAAGCATATGGTTGAACGTATCATAAGTATATTAATGCTAACCCAATCAACTTATGTGCATCAGTTTCTCACATTACGAGAAGACATAGAACTGGAAATCGTTAAAGCGAAATCGAACATTGAGTATTTGTCACTTCTGAAGGAACCTTGCAGGAAATTAAGGCAATGCACAACACCAGATGGATTAACTCCGATTCTACCGAAAATTATACATCTCTGCAGAACGATCTGGTTAAATTCGCCTTACTATAACACCACTGACAAGATGACTAATCTGTTCACTACATTGAGCAACGAGATCATTATAATCTGTCGGAATTTAATCGACCTTCGGCAAGTATTCAAAGGGAAAACTCGTGCCAGCATCCAAATGTTCTACGATTGTATTCGTGTTTGCGAAGAGTACAAGAAACTTTATGTTAAAGTAAATACATACTAACAAATTTTTTCATTGAGAAAAATCATACGCGCGTGTTTGAATAATATTAAGATTTAACTTAAAAGATATCTCACTATATTATTCGTCTGATTCTATTTATTTTTACAAATATCGGTAAACTTTGGAACATTACAATTTTTCGAAAAAGGCAACCGAATTGTTCCTACAAAAAGCTTCGTTCAAAATTTACAATCGTTATAAAATCGTGGATTGTAATAAATCACGGAATGCTCATTTTTCTTTCCCCGAATACAAAAATATGATGCTTTAGCAATTACAGTGAATCACAAAAATATGCGGACACTTTTTTGAGTGGAATAATTTCTTCTATATTGGACAAAGTACTTTGAATATTTTAGTAGGTACAAAAAAATAAATAAGCTATATGAAGTACGCGAAGAATTAAAAGAAAAAAGAATGGTTTTCCATTGTTACTCATTACCCAATGTCGAAAAAGGTATTTAATTTCAGAAAGTGTCCAAATATCTTTCTGACCCAGTAAGTTTAATTAATAAAACTGATACGAGTTCCAATGATATAAGGAAGCGGGAACTTGTTCGTAATCATCGCGATAATCGAAAAGCCGACTAAAAGGCAAAATTTACACTGACATTGATGAAAATCATTGTAACTTAAAAGTAAACGTTAAAAATTACGCTATATACGTGCCATGCAAACAAATACATTCAAAGCTTATTGTATATCATATAATTCAGTAGAATCACAGACAGATAAATGCATTAAGAGCTTATTGCGTTTCATGTCATTGAAATTGTTGTTAAAGAATGAAAAATGATATCGTAGAGAAAAATACGTTAAACGGGATCGTATAATTAAATAAATGCATGCGCGTACCGAAAAGAGATTTATAAAATAATTTTTCTCTTTTTCGGGAAAAATTATCCATACGTAAAAAATGTCTTTTACATTTTTACATTTATTCTACCAGAATAGATTAATTGCTTTTCGATCATATAACATATTTAAACGTATTCTGTTTCCACGTACATATGTATGTACATACTTGCCTCAGTCGAATTCGAAATATCGTTTGATGGAACTAAAAATATTAAAATCCTTCTAAAATCGCTATTCGATCGGAAAGATTGGAAATATTCGTGCAACTTTAAAAGGATATATAAGTTAATCTTAAGAAGCTGTGAAGAGTGAAGACTCTTTCTTTCTGTATTCTCGTTTAACTTTTCTTTGAAAAGGTAGAAGTAGTTTAGACAATGTAGGTATAAGTTTTCGCGTTAACCGAAAAGGTGCAATAACGCCGACTTAGGCTTTCCCTTCTCGCATAACGCGATAACGAGTGAAATTCTCCTGCGCGAGTAATACGTCGCTCTTTTTCGAGTTTCCTCGAGAAAATGTATAGGTTGACGACTATAAAACTAAATTTTATGGTGACAAACCTAAGGACGGTACCTACGCCGTGATTATAATAAAACGTGAGAAACTACTGAAGAAAATAAATAAGTTGAAGTTTATGTTGGAAGTCGAGCGCAAACGAAAATGAAATCTAACTGTACATATAATCTCTTTGAAATTTCATTACCACGACGATACAGTAAACAAATTATTATTTTACAGATTTCAAATGCCCATAATATCTACACCAACCATCCATGGGAATTAGACGTCGATAAAATTTTTCATCATATAAACGTTTTTATCGAAAGATGCCAAGACATGATAGTCATTTGCATAGCGATGATAGACTTTGCCAGGTATCGGATAACATTGATTTAAAGAAATATGGTATATTCGGACACATTTAAAACTGTACATCTGAATTTTTAATACAAACCATTTGAATCTATATTTTTCTTTAGTGTTTTTTTTTTTTTTTTTTTTTTTAATTTAAATCTATTCGGATATCGAAAACAATTTTTTATTTGGATTAGAAATGTTCGAATATCAATTTCTATGATCTCACGGTAAATTGAAGAGAACTCGAGATTCGTCTATTTTATTATTTTGTAGAATGGACGAGACAACCAGCATTCTAAGACCAAAGTTTGCTGGAACCAAAGGAGGAGAGCACGGTAGAGCCTGTCAAAAGATCGAAAGACTCTTCCTCGAGAGTCTGCAGAAAATCGAAGTAAACTCTCATAAAATATTCGATGTGCTGCACGTCGCTTGGCAGAACATTATGTCTGTCTTTCGCAACGAAGTCAGAGAATTGGAGATAATAATCGAGAACTTGATAGCAACCGTCTTTGTCGACATGAACAACGTGCAAGAGGGTATCGAGAATCTCCATGGATTTTACAATTATATGAACAGAGAGCAACTACAGGAGCTCTTCAATAATAAGACCATGGAGGTAAGCGAGTTTCGAGAGCGAACTCGAACTTAGAAACTAGATTTTCAAAGTTAAGCATTGCAATTGGTATTTCGAAAACTAATAAACGTAGCTATAAAATAACTCGGAACTGTAATATATAGTATATAAATATATTTCGAATTTATCGATGCCCTAAGTGACGCCATAAGAAATAAGTACGAAAAAAAATATAAAAATAAATAATATAAGATACGTTAAAATTATACAAATTGATAACTCTAATTCACGGTGATTTTAGCTCATCTAAGTTATACTTTTCTACAACATAATCTATCTTCATTACACAATGCAGACTCATCTACATTGTCCATATTATGTACATTCGTTTTGACGAAACTCTAATAATCCTATCAGGTATGGAAAATGTTCGACAATGATATTCAGTTTACAAAGCAAGATATCATAAATAACAGACAAAAATACTCATCGATGATGCCATATTACTCCGGCAAAGCATTGGTCCTGGAACAAAAAGCGTATAATTTGAAAAGAACGAAAAAAATGCTGGAAGAAGCCGAATGGATGCCATACTGTTCCATGAAATTTGAGATCTTCAATCAGTGCGAAATCCTGATAAAGTCGATCGAAGACAATATAAAAAATCTCCATGACGAGTGGATCGAAGAATCTGGAGAAAATCCACGCACACATCTCGATCGATACTTAATAAAGCGCCACGCAAAATTCCCGCTGTTACTCGACTGCAACATGGATTCATTTATATTAAATCTTTGTCGAGAATGCGATAGTTGGATAAATCTTCGATTCCACATACCAATCCAAATGACTGTTATACATATTAAAAAAGACACGATCTTTCATACCTACGAAGGTATCCTTGCAGTGATCCATACATACAACAAAATCATAGAAGGTTAGTTGATTGCTCATAATTGTTTCTTTTCTAATTACGATAATTCGTTAACCTATCGAATAGGGTTTTGTAAATTTTTCGATTGGTTAATATACACGTATAAAATTTATTTTTATTAAAAATAAAATGGTACTGAACGAAGATAGATAGTTTTGGATAAATTAATTAATCGTACAAAGAAAAATCGTGAGGTATACTATTTTTCTTTTGTTTTTTTTTTTTTTACAAATGATTTATTTCTTCTTTTATCGTTTGAAAGAAAAAAAATTTGTATCATTTTTATTTCTTTCCTTTATCACTTTGTCATTTAAAGAAAAATTACATTTTCGTGATAAATTAACCCGTTCTGCCAAATTGTCGGATTAATTATATTTCAAACCTGTCTTAGTGGGATCTATATTGGAAAGTGTAAGTATCCCTGCAATCGACGATTCGTTATGATCAATCGAAGATTACAATGAAAGAGAAAAATTTTGGGCGAAGATAAAAAGAGCTAAAGATGCTTAGGTGTAATATCTCTTGCTCCCAACGATTCCCACGTACGTAATGATAAACGACACTTTCATTTTTCAGCATTGTCCGAGAGAGAACGTGAACTGTTTCGAGGATTAATCCGGAAGGTCGACGGACAGATCAATCCTGGCTTAAATAGACTAACGTGGAACACGGAGAACATCGAAAATTACATTGAAGATTGCCACGAACAAGCCAGAAATGTACGCTTTAACGATCCCAGATATGCTAGTTTATGTACATGTTCATCCCAGTAGCGGTTTAATTTCATTTTCTATGTATCATAACGAAGAAGTTCGCTCGGTATTCTAGCTTTATTTATCTTATCAACCATTCATAAGTAAACGTGCGATCTCTTTGTCTTTGTTTATCCGTATTCTACATCTAAAAGACGTGGCTTATCGAAAAGATAAGTGTGATTGCGAAAATTTACAGTCATCGAGAGAAACAAGTATATGATAAAAAAAAAAATAATTGAATTATTAAATAAAAATATAATTTTCAGCTCTTGGAATTCATCAATATTTATAAGAAAGTCAATACTGAGATCGTAAAGATATCCGAGAATATTTGCGAATCGCCGATGATCAGATTAAAACCAAATTATGCGTACACCTTGTCGGAATTGCAGGAGGAACTTGTAAACGTGAGGTAAACCATACAATTTTGAAGCATGAAACTATGGAACTTTGAAACTTCCCAAAACTTTTCAGGGATGCGGTTACTGCCAATATACTTACAAAGTACAACACGATGGTTCAATACATCATGGTGGTCTACGGCGGATTTAAAGAAGTAATCCACGACGTAAGTCTTCGATAATCGATACATTTTTGGGATATATCTATCCTTTTATTTTTCATTTTCCTCGCGATTAACATAAAACATTATTGTAATAGTACAATACAATTACATACAATCGCATAATATTCAAACGGTACAAACAACATAATGTATCTGTGGTATGTTAAATTAGAGATACCATGTAGAACGTACGTTAAAGAATCGATAATATCTTTGTCGTTTAAAGGGATTTTAAGTATAAAAAAAAAAAAACAAAAGAACACACACACATACATATATATATATATATCCTCGAAGAATTTCGAGAAGATACTTTATAAATTTATGCGCTCGTAAAGCTCGCTAAGACACCGTAATAGTGCTTAAAGATCTGAAATTCGCTTCTTATGATTTTATGCACTCGCGGGACTTTCCGAGGATTACCTCTCGACTACTTACGGAGACTTTTATTGTCGTCTCGACGAAAGGAGAGACGAGGAGCACGAAGGACGAAGATCCGTAAAGAGAAACGTTGAAATCGACGATGCAGTCGTAATACGATCCTCTAGTGTAGACGCTTGATGCGTTTACTCCGGAGATTAAACTTTCGAGTTATTTTTACGTTCCGTACCATATATACACGCGTATGTATGTGTGCATACGTGCATGCATGCGTGCGTGTACGTGTGCGTGTGTTACACTATACTCATCTTCATTGTATAACAAACGATCACTGAAATTACTTTACACAGTGACTATAATTATCCTCAGAATATTTCTTTGGGTGAATGAGATACAGTTATTTCTTCCTGGACAATTTTCACGTATAACTAAAGTCGAGAAAGACAGAAACGTGGATACTTTAAGGTTTACAGGTCACGTTACGATCTGTCCTTTAATGACCTGAATATCTTCGCACTCACGTGTACCCTCGATTAATTTGAAAAATTATGTTATCGTTTCTTTATATTTTTATCGCTATAAACGAACGGCACCTCTATACATGTCAACGTACCTTTCATTTGACGTATCACCGAGAACAAAAAATAGAGAATAATCCTTTTAAATCGAACCTTTAGTTCCCCTTTAATGCCAGCCAAAGGGTGTATTAATTTTTCTCTCTCTCCCCATTCTCCAACCGAATCCATCGAATAAATTCGTTTTCCAGATTACAACGACCAAAATGAATTATCCTCTTTTATATAACTCGAATCCAAGCCATAGATTTCACTTATATATATATATATATATATATATATATATATGTAACCTCATGCTCATCAATTTTATACGCTCTTCTTTAAATATGGAGTATCCGAGGTTGAGCTCACGATATTACATATATCCTGTGGAATGCGAATGCGTATAAGTATTATAAATTTGTATGATTCATTGATTTAGGATATTTTCAATTTTAGATGTTGAAGGAGTGGCAACAATATTTGGCCAATTTAGATATTGTAATTCAGGAAGCACTGAGATTCTGCCTTATTAATTCTATGAATGTCTTGTATAAGGCCCTTCACGGAGACGGGACGGCAGGACCATCTCCTCTTCTACTGGTACAACTGGAGTTGCTCAACAATAAGGTATCAACAGAGAGAGAGAGAGAGAGAGAGAGAGCTGTAATTGTGTCCCTTCGTGCACATTGTTCGAACGTCCAGAGCTACTCACCCTCCGGCTTACCACCTCGTTGATTCAAGTGAATCATGATACCGGAGGGAAGGGAAGCGACCTTCGACCAAGAACGTTTGAAAGCTAACATGTTCATGTACCCGTGTTCAGATACAGTTCACACCAAACCTGTCGGATATCGCCACAATCTTATCGAACATATTCGACCACCTATTAACACCGATTAAGGACATCCAACGATTAACCGTAAAGTTCAGTGTCCCCATTAAAGATTTAAAATCACTATGGAAAATTTACGAGAAGGACCAAGAACTTATTCATTGTCAACAATTGCTTAACAATGGTCTTTTGATTGTTTTATTTTTCCTCGTCTTTTCCTGATACCTTACGTTTTAACAATAAAAATTACAAATTAACAGAGATGAATCATTGTTTCTCACAAATACAAACGTATCTTAAAACGTGGGAACCTTTCAAGGACGTCTGGGAAGTCAATAAGGATATTTTCATTCATAGGTGATTATTACTTTTGTCACGATCTAACATGCTCTATTCTTCGTAAAGGATAATGCATTTATTTCGACTTTCATCTTTTGTTATACAGATACGAGAAACTGAAACCAACGGCTAGATCTTTCGACACTGACATTAACAATTACGCGAACATTGCATTCAATGTCGACCTGCAAGAGACCTTGATGACCATACACTTTCTCGATGTAAATTGCGATAGTTTAAAAAATTTCATCATTCAAGAATGCTTGATCTGGCAACACAAACTAAGTTCTCTCATGTTGCGAGTAACTGAAAACAAAGTCAATCACGTCTATCAATATATCGCTGAAAATACGAAAAAGTTAGCAACTTTGTTTATGATAAATTAACAAGATAAAGTCCGTTTAAAATATTGAAACAAAAATATTAAATGTAACCTAGTGACTAGACCGATAACGCACGTTATAAATATTCCATATTTTATGGATTTTCCGCGGTTCATAAACATAAAATTTTTACGATCCGACCCACACGTCAAGCAAGTAACTTGACTTACCCGATCGGAATTTATTCTTTCTTTCTTTTTTTCTTTTTTTTTTTTTTTAATCCGAGAACACTCGCATATAAATTCAACCTTTCGCAGAATAACGAAGGAAATAACGGATCTGATCAGTATGCAATTCGCGATGCAGTTGTTCGAGCGACTTAACGCCGAGATTCCGAAGGAGGAGGCAGAATTCCCTAAGATCATGGAGTTCTACGAAATGTTGGGTAAATCTTTAAATGTTTCCTCACATAGAAAGTAAAAAGGATCGATAAACTCATTCTCTCTTGAAAAAGAATTTTCATCGTTATTTCAAATACCTTCAAATGAAAGATTTTCGAAATAATTTCTATTTCTAAAGCCGTTTCATTTTATTTGGAAAACTAATAACAACGAAGGATGCATAATTCTTATCGCAGAAAAATACGAGGTACCGACAACGTTTGAATTTAAAAGAAAGGTAAAAGACATCGACCGATCGTGGTCTGCCTACTTGGAGCTACTTGTTTCCTACGAAGTTATTTTATCTGAAAAGAAGGTACGTGATTCGTTCGGGTACGTTGCTCGCGGCCATTTTCGAAATAAAATTCCGCTCTCGCCTTTCTTCTCCGTAAGACTAGAAAGTGCTAAAATAAAGAAAGAAAAAAAAAAGTATAGATAAAAGAGAATCTTCTTGACTCCAAAACGTACGGGTCCATTACAGGAGGAATTCAAAAACAGTTTGCTCCTGGACTTGTCTATGTTTAACGATAATATACAGTCGTTGATCCGTAAATATCAAGATACTGGACCGTTCACGTCCGACTGGCAAACAGATGGTATACGAAGCTAATTGTTTTTTTGTATTATTGAGTTTTTCTTTAGACTCACGTGGACATTATTGATTTCTTACAGATGCGTTGGCGTGGATAAATGTCTTTTACAAGGAAATAGACGCGTTGAAGGAACGACAAAAATTGCTCAAAGAATACCTACAGATTTTTGGCTTGAGTCAACCCGATTCACTGGAATTGGTAGAACTCGAGGAAGTACGTTGGACTAGATCAATTTAATAACCATCATGCATCGTTGTCGCGATTCTTTAACTTTTTTCTCATAGAACTTAGCGATCATCGAGATTGTCTGGAAACTGACCGCCGATTGGGACGAAGCATGGAATCGTTACAAGAACGAGCAATTTTGGAAGATAGAAATAGAAGAGATGGACACAGTTGCGAACGCCCTATTTCGAAAACTCACAAGACTCTGCAGAGAGCTTAAGGAGAGAAACTGGGAGATCGTTGAGCACACGAGGTACGTCGAGGATCTCTCTTGCCAGTTCCTACTTAACTCTTCTTTTTCTCCTACTACTATCGTGGACTTGTTCACCAGCTTATGCTAACACGGGTCATGGGCCAGGAAGAAAATTCTGTGATTTAGTATAATGGAAGTTCACTTCAAAAAATTGACGACGTTCTATCGTCCTTTCAGAAACTTCAAATTTCCTTTCCTAGAACTTATATATTATCTTCATTGAGATAACGAAAATATTTTTATTCGTGTTGAATATAAATCGTGATATGTAAAAAATGATTCGTTTTTTTTCTCTTCATCGACCGATCATATTTAATAAACTATTACTGGTATAAATCTGATAAACGGAACGGTCCGCGACATTTCAAAAGCCGAATACTGTGTACATCACGTGCAGGTGAGAAAATAGAAGGACGAAGCAAACAGAGCATGTTTCATTCTGAAAAGCAAATGAAAGGCAAGGGGAAACGCATAATTGACGCTTATTGTCCATGATTGTAGCGAGTAGAACGGAGCATTTCACTCATCGTCAAAATTACAATCACATATGATCGCGAATGTGTGAATTAAAATGGACGTAGGAATGGCTGGCAACAAATATTCAAACTGAGCATTAATAACTTCGAGTACACTTCTAACAAGATTTATCCCACTCCTTCTTTTCCTATATTTTTTCATTTATATTACATTTACAGAATGAGAGTCGATAAATTTCGCCGAACGTTGCCGCTGATAACCGATTTGAAGAACCACGCGATGAGATCACGTCATTGGAGGCAAGTGAAGGACGTCTTGTCGAGGGAATTCGACGAGATGTCCGAAGATTTTACTCTCGACGCTATAGCCGACATGCAGATGCAAAATTTCTCCGAACAAATCAGCGAAATCTCGAACACCGCAACGATGGAACTTGAAATAGAACTGGTGAGTAATTGACTTCAAACATTTAGAGAATTCGTGTAAGTTGTATTCATATCTTTCAGGGATTGCAGCGTATCAGCGCTACTTGGAAAGTAATGACAATAGATATGACACCGTACAAGATCAAAGGCATCTATAAATTGGAAAGCATAGACGACATAGTAGAAGCGTTGGATGATCATCAAGTTCTTTTGTCTTCGATGAAATCGACAAGGTACTTGTAAAGTCTAAAGGAAAAGAGAGAGAGAGAGAGAGAGAGAGAGAAGAAAGAAGTCTTTTTGTTCACATTGGAACTTTATTTATTCTTCGTTCGTAGATTTGTCGAGCCATTCGCAGCGGAAGTCGACTATTGGGAACGGGCTCTCTCTACTGTGGGGGAGGTTCTCGAGATGGTGCTCAGCGTTCAAAGAAGCTATTTCTATATGGACAATATATTCTCAAGCGAAGACATTAGAAAACAACTTCCAAAAGAAAGCCACGACTTCGACAAGTTGACACTATCCTGGGTGCAAATCACGTCCCGCATGGCGAACCACAGATTGGCTTTACCGGCCACTCACGTTCCGCGTACGTATATCTCGAGATCGGAAAGTTTTATCAACTACGCCCAAAAGTTAACATCGTTCGTGGACTTTTGAGAAGAGAAAAAGAACTAACCTCGACTTTTCTTTACTCCTTTCTACCGCAACCACGAAGTAAAGGCTCGAGAAATTACGTTTTTATCGAATCCGGTATACTACACCTTTCAAACGCGAGACTTTCACAAATTTACTACGGAGATAGGGATCATTTAAGCGCGCGTAAATTATTCAAATTACAAGTTACGGTTACGCGGACAGGATAGGATAGGAAAATATCTATCTCGGTTGCTGGCGAGAGAAAGAAAGAAAGAAAGAGAGAGAGAGAGAGAGAGAGAGACAAAGGGAAGAGAATGTCATGCAACGAGGCGTCCGCGTGCCTGCAAAATAATGTAAATCTACTAGAGCGACAGCATTTGCATTTTTTCTCTTACTCTACTGAACGTCCTCTCGTTCCCGCTAGCCGACTTGCTCAAAGTTCTGAATAAACTCAACGAGAACTTGGAGGCACTGCAACGTGCTCTAGAACAATATCTCGAGACTAAACGATACGTATTCCCAAGATTCTACTTCATTTCGAACGATGATTTACTTGAGATACTTGCAAACTCAAGGAAACCGGAACTAATACAGCCTCATATCAAGAAACTCTTCGAAAATATAAAATTTTTAACACTATTCAAGGTATATTAATCGACAGTTGCATATCTTATGTTTCATTCTATCGCATCTATGATCCTTCTCTCAGTCGATAACAGGTAAACAATTAGCCACTGCCATGAATTCCAACGACGGCGAAAACGTTCAATTCCTTCATCCGGTTGTCTTAGAGGGTCACGTTGAGAACTGGCTATGTAATATCGGTGAGTAGACAAGCAAATGATTTCATTTCTTTTACTTGGATATTTTCTTCCAAGTTTCTCTACGATCTTTCTATTGATTGATAAAAAATAAAACCAAAAATCAATACGAATCCGTACGAAATTGTAGAGGAAGCGATGAGAGAGAGTTTGCGCGAGTTGTTGAAGCGTTGCAGAGAGGCCCTGCGAAAAATGCTCGCAAAACGCGACAGGTGGGTGAAAGAGTGGCCGAGCCAGCCAGGAATTACGTCCACTCAAATCCAGTGGACGACCGACTGCACCAGGACACTCATGCACTGCAAGTGAGCGTTGCCTATGTATCTCTCTTCTTTCTCGCTCTCTTTCTCTTTCTCCCCTTACACAAGTATAGATAGATACATACATACATATGGTACGTACGTTTCTCGATTGGTAAAACTGCAACACGAGTTATCCACAGAAATCGGAAGTTTGCATCTTTGCCTTTCCAAGCTCGTTCTCTAGGTTCGATTTGGACGAAGAGGTAGACTTGGAAAAGCGGATACAAAGGGGAAAGAGAGATGGTGATAGGAAAGGAAAATGGGATGATGAGGGGAAGGGAGGGACCGAAAACGGGAAAGGCGGAGGGTAAACGAGGAGAGGGACACGGTAACTCTAATAAGAGGAATTTTGCATATTCTACCTCTCGTCCTGCGATCCAGCCATGCCACCCTTCCTCTTCTCGTTTGCATATACTAGCCGTACTGCGAATAATTTAACCCACACCACCACTACCGGCCGTATCCTCTCTCTCTCTCTCTCTCTCTCTCTTCCTCTTCCTCTTTCTCTTTCTCTCTCTTTCTCTCTTTCGCTTTCTGTCTTTCTCTCTCTCTCTCTCTCTCTCTCTCTCTCTCTCTCTCTCTCTCTCTCTCTCTCTCTCTCGATCTCTCTCTCGATCTCTTCGCCCAGAGTAAAATCCCTACAATGTCCCGGGACCTTGGCTGTAAACGTTCATGTAACGCGAAGCTCTGTATACCCGGTCGTTGCTCGAAGCGCCTCGTCATGAGAGTAGAGAAAAAGCTAGAGGAAAAGGCTGGTGAAGAGAAAAAGAAGAGCTAGCGGTCGTTGAGAAACGCGAATGGTTGGTGAGACGGAAAGGAAAAATGCGTAGAGCCGGCGAATATCGTCTCGACGACGTTGAACTTTGAAAAAGTGAGAGAAGGAGAGAGAGATAGAGAGAGAGAGAGAGAGAGAGAGAGAGAGAAGGAAAGAAAGAAAGAAAGAAAAAAATAAAACTTTTCGTTCTTTTTCTACCATCCTTTTTCATACTCACTTTCACAATCACGAGAAAAACGTACGATAGATAAATGTTAGATACTACCTCTTACAATCGATTCTCAACTTTGCTTGTTTTAAATTATTACAGAAATCGTTTTCTCGATATGTTGAAAGATTTCATCAATATATTTCTAATGTTCATAATTATTTACTATATAACGCAATAGATTGGTGGATTCAAAGAAACCATTGAGACGATCAAAAAGGAAACAAAATCAGGCGTTGGCGAAGTACTCGGAAGCAATAAGAAGTGATTTGAGTAATTTAGACCGGCTTAAATTCAAAGCCATCGTTGTAATCGAGATTCATGCGAGAGACGTTATCGAAAGAATGTACAAGAACAGTGAGTTTTCTTTCCATTATATGTTTAGAATTTATTATATTGTGAGTGAAAGGTAAAAAGTATACTCGATGGTATTTGTTCCATTCGAAGTTTTATACAGAACGTTTCAATGTACGTATCACAACTCGATATTTTCTAACTCATTCATAATATTGAAATGTCTTTTTATTAAACTTCATCGTAAAGAAACAAAATTAAAAGAGGAGATAACTTCGATATTTCAAATTCAATGTGTTTTTATTATCATTCGATCCTAACTGAATTAAACGAGTATTACTTGAAATATATTTCAAAAATTCACAAGTTTCACGTTGCTCGAAATAAATAGTTTTATTTGAGAACAACGTTTCATAGAAGTAATTACTATTAACTGTTCTAGTTATTAAAACGTGCACAATATTGAAATATTTTTGAATAAAGACTTGGTTAATTTAGCGATGGTTATATGACCATAATAAAATTTATCCTTTCATTTGCAAAAACGAAGTTACCCCCCGTTTTCCAACCTCTTGTTTGTTTACTTACCATGAAAAGTTTCTTCGTACGATAAAGTTAAAAAGAAAAAAAAAATAAAACAACAAACAACTACAAGAAAAAAAAAAAAGAAGAAAATTTCAAGTTATGTCTCACGTAGAGTGAAACACTCTATATACAGTATCAGCCTTAAAGGAGCATCGTTTACGTCTCGTAACTTAGGTAAACGAGTAAGCGAACGAAAGCGCTCAGAAAGCTTTCCATTCTCTCTCTCAGATTGCAAGGACGTCGCCGCCTTCGAGTGGTTATCTCAACTAAGGTTCTACTGGGAGAAAGACATCGACAATTGCATTGTACGCCAAACGAATACTCGTTTTGTGTACGGCTACGAGTATCTAGGAAATTCGGGACGTCTCGTGATAACGCCATTGACCGATCGGTATGATAAAAATGAATAATTCATTCATTCGTTCGTTCGTTCATTAAAAAAAAAAAAAAAAAAAGAAAAAGAAAAGAAATCTAAGAAAAAGTATAAATCAACAGATGGTAAAGGTTATTAATTAACATTGACTAAGGAGAGAACTTCGAAAACGTCCAAATTATGACAGTAAACATAATGAAAAGAATGCTATGACCCTAATATAGCGATAATAACTTTAGTGCGTGAAGAAGGATGGAGTGATTTACACGATGTAAAGCCGTAAAACATGAGAAAAATAACGGAAAGGAAGGAAACAAAAGAGACAGAAACGTAATCTACGACGATACTTAACGCGATATCGATTTAATCGCGATAAAAGGGTACCGCCCGCAACGCCGGTGTCTAATTTATAGACAGGAGCTGGCCGACTCGACGCTTACTTTCTTTTACCTCCCCTATAGAGAGGAATTTGTCTCGCGATAAAGAAGGATGCCAAGAACGCGCCCACCATCACCACCACTATCGCTACTACTATTACAACTACTACTGTTACTATCATTAATACTATTACTACTACTAACGCAACCATCGCTACACATTGTCGAGTTATTATATCGAATTTTCTTCTTTGTGGCACGCCGTGCGATCGTTCCATCGTTTTATCCCCTTCACCAGACGCAACCCCTTGCTTTCTTTATCTCTTTCTTTCTTCCTTCCTTCCTCCTCCATTTTTTTTTTCTTTTCTTTTCTTTACCTTCCTAGACGGATTAAATCGTAGAGTGCAGCGAAGCATACGTTCGCGAAAACGAAGCAACAACCGCGCCTCCCCATTGCGCCTCCCTTCACCAAGAAAATACATGAGAACGGAAAAAGAAGGGAAAAGGAAGAGCGATGCATGTGTAGATATATAAACAAAGAGAATGGAAGAAGAGAGAGGGTGAATATTTTAAGAGCACGGGGCATCCTTGATTTAAAACGTCTCATACTTGAATTTTCTGTTTTTTCTTTTTTTTTTTTTTTTATTCTTTCTCTATCTCTCTCTCTCTCTCTCTCTCTCTCTTGGTTTCCCTTCTTTTCTCCTTATTTGTTCGAAAAGCTTTTTCAATGTTTACGAACGCTTCGAGCGTACAAGCAATTATTATTAATATCGCCTAATTTATCTCTTCAATTCTAATTTTCGATTATCTCGACGTGATCCCTCCGTTGAAAACCGTTCTATATCTAATATTTCTTCGATGTTACGATAAGATACCGTCCATTGATTTTATCCGTTATATTTATTACTTTCCGTTAGCTTACTACAATGCTATTCTCTTTGTTCACTGACAGATGTTACATTACTCTGACGACGGCGCTTCATTTGTATCGAGGGGGAAGCCCTAAGGGCCCAGCTGGAACAGGGAAAACCGAAACAGTTAAGGATCTTGGAAAGGCATTGGGATTCAACGTGATCGTGCAGAATTGCTCGGAAGGTCTAGATTACATAAGTATGGGAAGGATGTTCTCCGGTTTAGCTCAGACAGGTGCTTGGGGTTGTTTCGATGAATTTAACAGGTAAATCTAAATTATCGATATAAATAATAAACTTTTAGCTTTATATTTATAAAGTTTTCACGACGATGGATCTTCTCGTTTCACAGAATCAATATCGAAGTGTTGTCCGTCGTGGCGCAACAGATATTATCGATATTAACCGCACTATCTCAGAAACTTCAGAGATTTGTTTTCGAGGGCAAAGAGATAAGGTTGATTGGTACCTGTGGTATATTCATCACGATGAATCCCGGGTACGCCGGTCGCACGGAACTTCCGGATAATTTGAAATCCATGTTCAGACCGATCTCGATGATGGTACCAGACAGCAGTATGATCGCCGAGATCAATTTATTTGGAGAAGGATTCCAGGAAACTCGAGTACTTGCTCGGAAGGTTATTATCGATCCGAATTTGGTTCGAATTAATTTACCCTCGAAATTGTTGAATACTTCGAAATTAAAAAAGGTACTTCGTAGGTCTTCACCCTGTATACCTTGGCACAACAACAATTGAGCAAGCAGTATCATTACGATTTTGGATTAAGAGGTATAGTAACTTTGACTCGATACGCCGGCTGGAAGAAACGTCTTCATCCGAATTTAGCCGACGACGAGGCGAGTAAACGAGGAATGAAAATAATAGAAATAAAAATTGCAATAAAATATTATCCCATAACCGATCGTTTTCATTTCTTATATAATTTACGACGTCGTTTCGGGATGATTTCGGACGAACCGATAACGAATATCTCATCGAAATGCAGGTGATCATTCTTGCGATGAAAGACATGAACGTGGCGAAACTTACGTCCAACGATCTGCCTCTCTTCCTTGGAATCACCACCGATCTATTTCCTACCGTAGACGTGCCAACCGTAGATTACGAGGAAATCATCGGTTATATTACTAAAGAGGCTATCAAGTTAAAGCTACAAGTAATTCCTTGTTGATAGAATATCCATTTTATTCCTATGTTAATTTATTCCCCCTTCCCCCTCTCCCCCCCCCCCTTTCTCACCAATTCAAATAAACTGGACCTCATTCGTAGCCGATTCCTTTGATTATCACAAAAGTGATTCAACTTTACGAGACGAAAAATTCGAGACATTCGTCGATGATGGTCGGTGAATCGAACACTGCGAAGACGGTTACATGGAAAATATTGCAAAATACGATGAACGGAATGAAGAACGATGGTAAACCGGGTTACAACGCCGTTCATGTCTATCCAATTAATCCTAAAGCATTGAACCTCAGCGAGCTCTATGGCGAATACAATCTCTCGACCGGAGAGTGGCTTGATGGAGTAATATCGTCGATCATGCGGAAGACCTGCTCCAGTAAAATGCTTTTATCTCTACTCGAATTGAACTTCTAACAAAGAGGGTCATTTTTACGTTAGGCCATTACGATGTCATCGCGTGATTAATCCCATTTGTTTAAATAATATAATAAAAATCGAAGGGAGGGCAATGCGAGGGACGTTGAAAAGAAAAAAACAAAAAGATCAACGAGAAACATATTTTCGACGATTAAAAGAAAAAAAAAAATTCAAACAAAAGGAAATCACATTTTATTATCGTTACAGGCGAATCGCCCGACGAAAAGTGGATTCTCTTTGACGGGCCTGTCGATGCCGTGTGGATCGAGAATATGAACAGTGTTATGGACGATAACAAAGTAGGTTTTCCCTCGACTTATTCCAAACGAAGTTATTATCTGCTCGTACGTTAAATATCGTTTCCTTCTCCTATCGTGAAATTTTCGTCGGCGCATGCATGCATGCATACGTACATACACACATACATAGATCTTGACGCTGATCAATAACGAGCGGATCACGATGCCGAAACAAGTGTCCTTGTTGTTCGAGGTTCAGGATCTCTGTGTTGCCTCTCCTGCCACAGTTTCTAGGGCAGGTATGGTTTACAACGATTACAAGGATCTTGGTTGGCGTCCTCTCGTTAAATCTTGGTTACAGAGTCACGAGAAGGAAACTGTCTTCGTTGAACAGGTAAAGGATATTTATCTGATTATAAGTAAAATGAAAAAAAAAAAAAAAAAAAAACAAAACAAAAAATTATCACATCATATAAATGAACTTATCAGATGAATGAACTCTTCGATCGTTTCGTCGACATAACGTTGGAATTTAAGCATCACAAGTGCGAGGAACTCGTGCCAGTTCCCGAATTAAATTCCGTTCAGTCCCTCTGTAAGCTTCTCGATGTGCTAGCCAGACCCAAGACCAGCGCCGAAGTTGGCAACGACGAAGAGGCGTTCTCCACCATTTGCAAGATCTGGTTTCTCTTTTGGTACTATTTTCCGACCCAACCCCATCCGAAATATCAATTGTACCGAGCTAGCGACTGATTCAAGTTTCTCCCATAAATATCTTGATTTTTCTTCTTGCATCTAAACGATATCCCGCATTCGTTGGATTGCACCTTCCTTTTTCTTCCTCTTTCGAACGATGCAATCGGAATAAGAAAACTATACTTATGTATACTTGTCGGCTTTTTGGATCCTATCCATTTTGGATTTACAGCTTTCTCTCGTCCCATTAATTGCAATTTCCTCTCGAATCGCCAAACGTATGCCGGATTACGAACGGAATACCTCTTCCGCCATTGAACATGGATGATCGGTTTAACCGTGAAACCCATAAGGACTACATGATTCATTTGAAGGAATAAATTTCCTATCGGTATTACAGCATGATATGGTCACTGTGTGCCTCCGTTGACGAAGAGGGCCGTCAAAAGATGGACAATTTCATAAGAGAATTAGACGGATCGTTTCCCTTGAGAGATACGATCTATGAATATTACGTAGACGTGCGTCAGCGTAGCTTCGTTTCGTGGGAAGAAAAATTATCCCATGCCTGGAGGTTTCAACCGGGGTAAGGACAAAAGGCTTTAAATGTACCTTCGAACGATTTCCTTTTTATCCGACGAGACCAATCTTTTTTTCTTCTTCTTTTTATTTAATTTCATTCCTTCATCCTATTTCCTTTAACGAATCGAAAGGGGAGAAAGAGAGTAAGGTTTTATCGTCCTTAGGACACCGTTTCACAATATAATTGTACCGACGGTGGACACTGTTCGCTACAATTACATCGTAAGCAATCTGTTAATCAACGGTTATCCCGTCCTTCTGGTTGGTCCTGTAGGCACTGGAAAAAGCTCGATTGCACGATCAGCTTTGGAATCCATGGATAATGTCAAATACGGATTACTCGTTATAAATATGTCCGCTCAAACAACATCGAACAACGTTCAGGTAATTTTAATGATATCTTTGATGACATCGAAGGATTTTTCATGGACGTCGGAAACAGTGAAAAGGTATATTCAACGACGAGTTTCCTATACGTATAGGAAGCTATTGAGAGCAGACTGGAGAAACGCACGAAAGCGGTTTACATTCCCGTCGGCAATAAAACGATGATAACTTTTATGGACGACTTTAACATGCCGATGAAAGAGACGTACGGAGCACAGCCACCATTGGAACTGATCCGTCAGTGGATCGACTATGGATTCTGGTAAATCAAAAAGTTTTACCAAAGTCCGTAGGGAAACCGATCTGTTCGCCGATCGACTTCAAGAGGTGGTAAATCAAAGAGTTCGTAGAAAAGCGGTGAAATGTACTTGTTCTTGAGAGCATGAATTTTGCTCCTCGACTTGTCGCGAATTTACCAACAGAATTCGAATGACACATCTGAATATTAAAACTTATGTAATGAGCCGACTAAGCGTCGATAATCTTTCCAATAGGTACGATCGACAGAATCAACAGAAAAAATATATACAGAAGATACAATTAATATCGGCTATGGGTCCACCTGGCGGTGGTCGTAACGTAATTTCGAATCGACTGCTTACAAGATTTAACATCATTAACATGACGTTTCCCAGCGAAAAACAAATCGTTCGAATATACGGGACTATGCTTAATCAACAAATCGCGGACTTCTCTTTGGAAGTGAAGGGAATTGGTACGATGATAGATCATTCCTACTCGCAGTTACGAATTCAATCTGACTATTCTTTCAGCCGATACGGTAACGCTCGCTACCATAACTTTATATAACCGCGTTGTCTTAAAAATGTTACCAACACCCGCCAAGATGCATTATATCTTCAATTTGCGTGACATATCGAAGGTAAACTTAACGAATATAAATATGAATTCATGATAAAACAAAATAATGGAACAAATTTCTATCGTATTTACTCTAACAGATATTCCAAGGATTGCTCCGAAGTCACAAGGATCATCAATATTCGATTCACACTTTTCTGCGTTTATGGATGCATGAAGGTTATCGTGTTTTCTGCGATCGTTTCATCGACGAGAAGTAAACGGAACTAGAAACAATAATGAACATTTCTAATTTTATCAAATCGTTATTTTCATTCCTTTTCTCTTTTAGAGATACAGAATGGTTCCTTGGGCAGGTTGGTGAGCTACTTGGTAAATATTTCGACCTAACGATGACAAGCGTATGTCCGGATAAGACGATTCCTCTTTTCGGTAAGCACCCAACTATCTTCGAAAATAGACTCCAAATTATCCTAATTAAGCTAATGTATTCGCTCGACGAATTAATCGTCGAAACCGAGAAAGAGATAAAAGATCACTGCGTATGTTAACATAACGTTGAATTAGAGTCGTAATACGTAACGCAACGATGAAGCTATAAAAAGACTGTCTAAAGAAAATACACGAGCGCAGGTAACTTTATGAATGCCTGGAACATATACGAGGATCTCGTGGATATCGCCGCCGTGAGACGCCATATAGAGGAACAAATGGACGAATATAACGCTTCTACTGGTGTAGTACGCCTCGATCTCATTCTTTTCCAGGACGCGGTCGAGCATATATGCCGCATTGTCCGTGTGATATCTCAGGTCAGTGATTCGTGAGCACCAGGTATGATATAATACGGGCATCACGACCATTCCATACTACGTGCCTTTTCTTCTTTCCTACTGAAGAAAGCAGACGTTTATCTCAAACGCGGCATGCGATGTAAACTTTTTGTCTTTCCTTATTGTATACGGTTAAAAGTATCATGAAGCACTTGTAAATCCTTTCGAATTGTTAATCAAATAATTTCAATATAACATAACTTGGAAGTTTCGTTGGCGGAAGTTTTCATTGGAATATCGCATTGATTAATTATTATTACTATTATACATAAAATGGTTGCATAGAGCCATTGTATTCGCGCGATTATAACATGGGAGAGAGATCTTTAATAAATACGTCGTAAGACATTATTTCCTTTCAACGATGATCGATGAATAGGAAACTAAATGGAAATTCCGAGGAAGACTGTCTGCTTTCTACACTAATCTCCATGTCAGAAGTTCATAATGGCTCAAAGACTACAAAGTAAACGTTTCATCCTCCGTACGTTTACTTTTCTGTGAACCATTCTAAATGAAAATGAAAATAAACTATTCTTAATCAAAATGAAATAATTCGTATTCGAGCTGTCATCATACAAATTCATTCTGTCGTCTAATCGATTTGTGAAATTCAAGACACAATCATTATACCACAATTGTATAGCCCCGAGGCAACATGTTACTAGTTGGGATAGGTGGTAGTGGCAGACAATCAGTATCCCGTATCGCAGCTTACATGTGCGAGTTGACCACCTTTCAAATCGTCGTTACAAAGCAATACAGAGTGATGGAATTCCGCGAGGACCTGAAGAAGCTTTACTCGATGACGGGAGTTGAGAATAAGCCGACTAGTTTTCTCTTCAACGATACCCAAGTGGCGGAGGAACAGTTTCTCGAGATAGTTAACAATATGCTGAGCACCGGTGAAGTGGCCAATCTCTACAAAACCGATGAAATGGAAGACGTTAGTATCCCATGCTATCAATGTAAACACTATAAAACTACCTCTACCATTGCGTAATCATGGTCATTAAAAAAGGGCCATCTTATCTATTGGAAATAAAAAAAAAAAAAATATTCGACGATGGCGCAGAATGAGCCACTACCTCATTCTACTACTCGTTCGCTCAAATTTTCATAGAATTAAATCATCGAGGATTATCTTTCGTTTCTTCGATGAGCGCGTTTTCGAAACAATAAACTCATGTAAATCCTCTTACTCATTGTTAGATCAAAAACCGTTTAATGAAAGAAGCTATGAAGATCGGCATAATACCGTCGGCGGAATCGATCTATTCCTTCATGATCGAAAGGGTTCGCGCTAATGTGCACGTGATATTGTGCATGAGTCCGATCGGGGACGCCTTCAGGAACAGATTACGGCAATACCCATCTCTGATCAATTGCACGACCATCGATTGGTTTCTGGAATGGCCGAAGGAAGCTCTTCTCGAAGTTGGCAACAAGTTCCTCATGAATCTCAATCTGACGCTCACTATCACCGGCGAAAATAAAGTGGTGGGTCTCGCGAGTTCCGCCTGCAGTCCTCCTCCTCCTACTCCTCCTCCTCCTCCTCTTCCTCCCTCTCTTTCTCTTTCTCCTCATCCCTTTCTTCCTTCTTTCCTCCTTTTCCAGCCGATCGATTCGGCTCGACTAGATTCGATTCTAGAAATCGACGCCCCTCCCTACCTCCTCCCTTGCCCTCTTCCTTTTCACCCTCGTATCCACTCTAGCTCGCTTTCCCTTGCTTCTCATCGGCCGTAGCGAGAGTTTCCGCAACCATTTCGTAGAATCCGATTATTTTCCCCTTTATAGTTTCTCTCATTCGTGAACGATACGACGCTTTGGCACGTCGCATCTCCCAGCGTCGTTTTCTTATCGGTTGCTTTCGATATCGAGGATCTTCTTTATGACCTTCCTTATTAATAGTCACAAACGCCCTACTTCCTCTTTATTAATTTTCTTTCCTTTTCCTTGTTTTTTTCTAGTTTCAATATTCGATAAGAAAAAAAACAAACATATGAACGAAAGCATTAAAAACATGAAAACATTAATAATTTCTATAATATAAATTGTATATAAATTTTTAATATATAATATTATATAAATATTATATATAAATTTCTCGTAGGAAGCAAGACAATCCGCCACGGCCATTCCGATTCTACCATTACAAGAACGGATGCGGAACGGAATCGCGTCAACGTTTGCTTCAATCCATAGCATGGTCTCGCAATTCTCCATTCGGATGGCGAATGAAATGAAACGATATAATTACGTCACACCTACGAATTTTCTTGAACTGGTCTTTGGCTACAAAGAGTGAGTTAGAATTTAAAAATACCATCAGCTACGACGGATCAAACATTTCACAATTTTACTGTGAGTTGTTCTTCTTTATTTATATCCTACACAGTATGCTGAATAAGAAGAGACAGAATTTGGCCGATCAGGCGAATAAACTTCGCGGTGGGATCTTCAAGATCGACGATACTCAGGCAAAGGTCAATGAAATGGCCGCTGAGTTAGAGATAACGCAAGAACAGGTGCAGACATCTACTAGAGAATGCGAGGAATTCTTGATAACGATAGGTAATTCATCGATGTCTTTGATCCTTTTTATTCTAATAAATTTATTTAATCTATAAATTGTGTCTTTAAAATGTATTGATCGATTAACAGATTAAACGTAATATTTTTTACCAACCTTTTACCAAAAATTATAACATATTTTTTTAAACATATAACAAAATCGTTCGACTATATCCACTAACTTTCCTCGGCAATGTTTCATCATTTCGTGGGATGATTTATTTCGTAAATTAGTTTTAAAAAAATTTCATCCTAGCGCCGTAAATATAAAATTAAATATATACAATTATTTCAAGAATGGAACGCTGTTATTTCTTAATACGTATTCAATGACACATTATTTTTCAGTAAATCAACGTCGCGACGCCGATGATGCTCAAAAAATGGTCACAGCAAAATCCCTTCGAATCGCCGAAGAACAGAAAGAATGCAAGAAGCTCGAGGAGATAGCTCGTGCCGATTTGGCCACTGTCGAGCCGGCTTTGAACGAAGCTATGAAAGCAAGTATCCTTTTCTCTTTTAATATTATACCTCGTACAATTTCACGGTACAAGCGATTCGTTATACATGATTCGACTGCATAGGCCCGATACATTGAAGTCTAGCGTGTTTATATGTGTATGAAAGGGATTAAAATACATAGATGCATGAGAGTACGCTAATCGAAATGCTATCGTCCGAGATTATGTAAACATATTCTGAAATGCCTTTGAATGGGTTGCCTACCCTCGGTGGAGAAATTGGAACTACAGAAGCTGGTTTTAATAACTGGCATCCACTGAAGATAAAATCACGGTTCCCCTTTTCAGGCGTTGGAAGCGTTGAACAAGAAGGATCTGGCGGAAATAAAGTCCTTCGCCCGACCACCGCCAAAGGTCGAGATGGTAATGGAGGCAGTTATGATTCTGAAGAACGCGGAACCAAGCTGGGCGGAATCCAAGCGTCAGCTGGGAGACGTGAACTTCATTAACACCGTACCGAATCCTACCTCGACCCTCTCCTTTCTAGCTATATACTTTTTCTAACTAGGATCACGATATATTATCTCCTTTGAAATTTTAGCTACGCGATTTTGACAAAGATCATATCTCGGATAGAGTATTGAGAGCTATCGGAAAGTATACGACCAATCCGGAATTCGATCCTGTAAAAGTAGGAGTTGTCTCGGTCGCCGCCAAGTCGCTCTGCATGTGGGTCATAGCCATGGAAAAATATGGAAAGCTCTATAGGTATGACATACATATATCCATCTAGTTACTTTCATACCTACATTAGATAGACTAGAAAAAGAAAAGAGCAAGCGCGATCGATGTTCCTCTACAGGAGGTAATCCTGTAAAATCATTCTCTCTAGGATCGTAGCGCCGAAAAGAGAGAAACTCGAGGCCGCCTTGGAATCTCTGCGGCAAAAGGAAGCTGCTTTGACGGAGGCTACGATGCAACTGCAAAAGATACAGGAGGATCTCGAAGCGTTGCAGAAAATGTACGACGCGAAGATGAAAGAAAAGGAGGATTTAATCAAAATGGCAAGGGGGATGCTCTCTCTCTCTCTCTATCTATCTATCCATCCATCCATCTATCTATCTATCTATCTATCTATCTATCCCTCTCTTACTCATAAAGCAAGAGATGGAGACGAAAATCTCTCTTCGTTTTTATCTTATTAATTTCATTCCTTATGAGACGCTTAGATTTCACACAGGATATTCGTCCTATTGACAGGCAGAGTTGTTGAAGGTTAAATTAGATCGCGCGGCTATGCTGGTCGAAGGTCTGTCAGGAGAAAGGATCCGATGGTTGGAAACGGTAGAATCGTTGGGTGAATTCTTCGACTGGTTACCCGGTGACTGTCTAATATCAACGGCCTTCGTGTCTTACTTGGGACCTTTCGTGTCGGATTACAGGGACGAACTATTCGCGATTTGGGTGAAAGAGGTGAGGCACGAGTACTAAGATTGTAGGTCGGCGGCACGTTGAAGCTCGCTCTCGTTAGAAAGTAAATTACACGGAGATTATTCAAATTACAACGGGGCATGATTGAAACGCGCGAAGGTAAACGAGAAGGAAATCCCGATGTCGCCTAGACTCGACGTGAAGGAATTTCTAGCTGATCCCACGACGATCAGAGAGTGGAACATTCAGGGATTACCTTCGGATGGGTTTAGTACCGAGAACGGCATCATCGTGACGAGAGGCACTAGATGGCCACTCGTAATCGATCCGCAATGTCAAGCGGTGAAGTGGATCAAGAACATGGAGGCAAAGAATGTACGTACCATTCTCCTTTATTCTTTCCTTTCTACTCCCCGAAAAGTCCGTCTACCAACAGACAGACAGACAGACAGACGGATGGACGGACGAACGGACAGAAAGCTTCTTTCTCCCTTTCGCTCCTTTCACTTCTTAATACTACTCATGAGTTCTTCAAGAAAAGTTGCGCGCTTTGCCGCGTATTCCAAAGACCGCGAGGCAACGTACGTGGGACGTGACTTTGCGCCTTGGCTTTACCGAATGTTATTGCAGGCTCTGCGAGTAATCGATTTTGGCCAAGCGGACTTTATGAGAGTTTTGGAACAAGCGCTGCAGTTTGGCTGGCCGGTTTTACTCGAGAACGTTGGGGAAACTCTCGATCCAGCCCTGAATCCGATTCTGGAAAGAGCTTTTATCAAATCAGGTAAACGTCAAAGCCTCCTCCGAACACCCATCCGACTCTCCCACTTCACTCACTATTGTTATCTCTCTCCTGCGAATTCTTTATCGTTTTACCTATCGAACAAATCGCAATTTGATATTTTCTATCGCGTTACGCTCGGCACGCTCGAAATTAATTCGAGCCGAACAATACTTCACCCCACTCTGTTCCAATTTCTCTTTAGAACGCACGAGATATAAACTCATTCAGCTGTCTCTAAATACCAACCATGAAATGTAAATCTATGTACATGCACATACGTATTTGTGAAAGTAATCACGTCTATGTTTATATACGCAACACAGGTGATCAAGTGATGATCAAGTTTAACGATAAGATGATCACTTTCAATGCCAAATTTCGACTGTTCATCACAACGAAACTTTCGAACCCCCATTATGCTCCGGAGATATCCACTAAAACGACGTTATGCAACTTCGCCATTAAGGAACAAGGTAACTAATTATCTTAGCGTACACCACCAAAATAGAGAGATTGAGAGCCGGAGTATATACCTGTGCGCGTGTATGCGTGAAAGCTGTCTATGGAAAGAGAGAGAGAGAGAGAGAGAGAGAGAGAGAGAGAGAGAAGGAGAAAGAGACTCGTTGATGCAAGTGAGTGAGAACAACGACTCGGACATTTCCCTTTACCACACCTTTGCCACACTTGCAGGATTAGAGGCACAACTCTTGGGAATCGTGGTCAGGAAAGAGAAGCCGCAACTTGAAGAACAAAAGGACAGCCTCGTCCTCACGATCG
Organism: Dolichovespula media; assembly: GCA_911387685.1. NCBI lineage: Eukaryota > Metazoa > Arthropoda > Insecta > Hymenoptera > Vespidae > Dolichovespula > Dolichovespula media. The sequence goes on along the minus strand of OU426861.1, from coordinate 1,344,356 downwards.
CATCCGGCAAGCGGACGTTGAAGGAACTGGAGGATAGAATTCTCTAGTGAGATCTTCCATTTACCGAATTGTTCTTTTACGCTTTTATCATTCCTTTTGTTTACATTTCTCTAGTCTTCTTATAACCTTTATTTTTCTCTGATTTCTTTCTCCTCCTCCTCCTCCCCCCCCCCTCCCTCTCTTTCCATCTCTCTCTTTCCCTCTCTGCTACTTTATACTCCACAATTTGTCGTAGAATTTTCTTTCCCGCTACATTCTTAGCAGTCGTTCCTTTTGTTTATATATTCTTTTTTTGATTCTCTAAGAACGTTCACTTTATTCTGATTTCTTTTTCTTCTCACTATATTATTTTTATCACTTTGTTGTAAACTTTTCAATTCAGCAAAAACTAGGCAATTGTAAAGAAAGTTAAAGTAAGAGAATTATTTTGAACATATTTGGGGTCAAAAACTCGGACTATTATGGTCGAATATAATCGATAAGAGACGACCAAGTTGATAACGAAACGTTCTAAAGATCTTATCCTGAACGAATTCCCCTCGTAAATGCTCCCCGAGCATCGATTAGGCGAATCATGTCTGGAATTCTCGATGACTAGAGCATGCGATATCCCTTTTGTAGTCTGTTGAGCGAGGCTGGGCCTAACCTTCTCGATGACCTGGACCTTCTCAACACTCTGCAAACGTCTAAGGCTACATCGATATCCATCGCTGAATCGTTAGTGACGTCAGAAGAAACCGAACGAGAGATAGACACAGCGAGGGAAGATTATCGACCATGTTCTCGACGAGCTTCGATACTTTTCTTCGTTCTCACAGATATGAGTCTGATCGATCCGATGTATCAATTTTCTCTTGACTCGTACATCGCCCTATTCATGTTGTCCATTGACAAAAGTCCGAAGAGTACAAAGCTTGTCGATAGAATCGGGAGACTTAATGATTATCACACTTACGCTCTATACAAGTAACTTCGATTGTAATGATGATCCGCATAAAAGAGAAAAAAAAAAGACATCTACGTTAATTTCAATGTGTATCAACAGAAATACCTGTCGCGGATTATTCGAACAACACAAACTACTATTTTCCTTCAATATGTGCGTTAAGATATTGAGCGCTGAAGGAAGGATAATCTCTTGGGAATACGCGTTCCTTCTTAGAGGTGGGATCGTTCTGGATCGGGAGAATCAACCGGACAAGCCTGTACCTTGGTTGCCTCCGGAAACTTGGGACAATATAACGGAACTCGACAAACTTCCAGGATTTCACGGTCTGATTTCGTCCTTCGAACAATACCCGCGGGATTGGCACAATTGGTTGGCTCTTTATTAATTTGATAAAACTCTCTGGTCGTTTTATGTCGCCCATCCGATCATATTTTTCAACTATTCGCAATCAGGTATATCAGTACGGAACCGGAAAATACTTCTCTCGTTGGGGAGTTGGAAGAGGGCTGTACAGCATTTCAAAGGATGATGATTATACGTAGCTGCCGACCCGACAGAATGTCTTCCGCGATCGCAAACTTTATCATACGAAACGTGGATCAAAAATTCGTCGAACCACCGGTACTCGATTTAAAAGCGGTCTTGGACGATTCCGTTGCGCAGACACCATTGATTTTTGTCCTTTCACCCGGTGTGGATCCCACGAGCATATTAATGCAACTCGCAGAGAGCCAACAGATGATGGACAAATTTATGAGTCTATCCTTGGGTCAAGGACAGGCACCTATAGCAACCAAGTCTGTTGTTAATATTATTATTACTATTCGTTAGTTCTATAATGTTAACTTTTATCTTCAGAATGATACAAATTGGTGCAAAAAAGGGATTATGGGTTTTCCTAGCAAATTGCCACTTATCGCTCAGCTGGATGCCGAAATTGGACAAGATCGTCGAGACCCTTATCAATAACAAAGCTTTGAATCCGAACTTTAGGTATTCCCTAACGACGGTATCAAAGTAGATGAGAGATGGGAGAATCGATAAAGAAGGGTATCGATCGTTTCACAGATTATGGCTTAGCTCGAGTCCAACTCCTGAATTTCCAATATCGATCCTCCAAGCCGGGATAAAAATGACGACTGAACCACCTAAAGGATTGAAAGCCAATATGAAACGACTGTATAGCCTTGTCACGGAGGCCCAATTCGACGTGTGTCAAGCGAAATCCAAGTATAAGAAGCTCCTCTACGTTCTTGTCTTCTTTCATTCGATTCTCCTTGAACGAAAGAAATTCCAGCAACTTGGTTGGAACGTCATTTACAGCTTCAACGATTCCGACTTCGAGGTCAATTTAAAAGAAATAAGAAAAAAAACGATGAAAAACTCTAAGAAAAAAGTGTTTAATATATTATGCATTCGATCATACAGGTATCGGAGAATCTTCTTCAGGTGTACTTGGACGAATACCCAGACACACCTTGGGATTCCTTGAAATATCTTATTGCGGGTGTTTGTTACGGCGGTCATGTGACCGACGACTGGGATCGCCGGTTGTTGATGACATACGTCCAACAATATTTCACCGACGAAGTTCTCACCATCCCTTATTATCGTTTGTCATCACTGCCGACATATTACGTACCACGAGACGGCTCCTTGGAATTCTATCGTGACATCGTCATGACGTTACCGACCATCGATAGACCAGAAGCATTTGGACAACATCCTAATGCAGACATAACCAGTCTGATCATGGAAACGAGAAATATATGTAAAACCTTAATGAGTCTTCAAGTTCAAGCGATTAGCAGCGAGGAGGAAACGAACAAGGAGGAGAAGGTTTTGTCTTTGAAATAATTTGAAAATACATTTGTTTAAAAAATTTGAAGAAAATAATGTCTATCGTCTTTTTCTTTTTTTTGTTTTTTTTTTTTTTTTTTTTTGATTTTTTAAGGTGATACAATTAACCATAGACGTTATAACGAAAATACCAAAGAACATTGACTACGAAACAATCGACAGATTGATTGGTCCGATCAAGAAACCTCTCGACGTCGTACTCCTTCAAGAAATAGGTCGCTATAATGTACTCTTAACGAAAACCCGAAACAGTCTGAATGAACTACAACGTGGTATACGTGGTTTGGTCTTGATGTCGCCCGACCTGGAAGAGATTTTTACGTGCATATACGAAGGCAGAGTTCCCTCCCTTTGGCTGACCGCTTATCCATCCTTGAAGCTTCTCGGAGCTTGGACCAGAGATTTGATCAGCCGCATTGAGCATTTCGCTACTTGGGCTGAGACCACACATCCGCCTGTGCTCTTCTGGCTAGCCGCGTTTACGTTTCCAACAGGTTTCCTCACGGCCGTATTACAAACTTCGGCAAGAATGTGGAATATATCGATTGATTCGTTAACCTGGGAATTCATAGTTCAGACGATCGATGATTCTGCCATCATCGAATCACCTGCGGTAAATTACGATGATAGGGGATGACAAATAATATCAAATCGAACGTTAATTTATTAATGTTAGATCTCCATTTTATACAAAACAAAATATGCATTTCCTTTCGATAGCAATTGACGATTAGCGAGGGAAAAAAAAAACAACAAACGAACATTTTTATACGTACATTTGTACTCTTATCATTGCTGTCATCGAACGCGCTTAAATTGATTTTTGTTCACTATAGAACGATGCCTATCGCATAAAATGATTAACGCACGTATACTCGGCTACGAGGGAACGCGAGGGCAAAAGTACAAAAAAAGAGGAAAAAAGAGAAAAAGAAAGAAAGAAAAAAAAAGGGAAAACAAAACGAAACAATTTATTTTTTTCAACGTCAGCCTCGTTGTTTCTATTTGATTGAACGTTTCCGTATATCAAATCGTACGATTCCATCATTAATCGATAACTATATCGTATGTTATCGAGGGATCGGTAAATTGATTGCCATTTCTCTTCTCCGAATATTTGATATATATGCAATTTTTAATATAAAACGATCGCGCGAATGACTGGTAAAAAAAATAAAAAAAAAACCCGAAAAGAAATAACAGAAAAAAAAGGAGTACCTTTATTATGACAGGATGGAGTGTACGTGCGATCAATGTTCTTGGAGGGAGCAGGATGGGACAAGAAAAATGCGACACTCGTCGAACCAGCACCGATGCAGCTTGTTTACGACATGCCCGTGATACACTTTAAACCTACCGAACGTTTGAGAAAAACTAAAGGTAAAAAATAATCGACAATCTCTTTTTTAGATCTCTATTTCCTGTTTTATACTTTAAACCGTGATTATCGCTTATACGTCCATTCTGATAGGACTATACAATTGTCCGACATATTACTACCCTCAAAGATCCGGCGATCAAGGTCGTCCCGCTTTCGTCGTGACGGTCGATTTAAAACCTGGATCGGAGGAAGCAGATTTATGGGTAACACGCGGTACAGCTCTTCTACTCAGTCTGGCCGTTTAATTTTATTCGATTAAACGTTTAATTATGTTAACAATACTAAAGATAATATCATCAATGATAACTTCTTACGATATAAAAAAATGTATGTATTACATCCTCCTTCAAGGCTATTTAAAGTATTAATTTGATTATTTATTAGTTTGTAAGGATGCGTTTATATATATAAAAATAATAATAATAAACCCATTGAATGATCTTATTAAAACCTAGTAATTATTCGTATCTCTCTGTTTTAGTATTCAACGTATAAGATGAGATAAGATTGAACAGGCTAAAGACAATAGCGAAACTTAGGCAACTCGTGAAACTTGAAACTTTCATGATATTAGAGGATGATGAGGCGGGCTCGTCTGCTTTGACTATCGCCGCGGGACGCTTTAAATCACCAATATTCTTCAAAGCGTTGTCAACCGTTTTATTAAGATCGACAAAATACGAAGCCCAATTATCCGTTTCGAAAATGGCCAAAGGCAAAATCGGTGGCTCGAGGATAGAGAATTTATCTTTGGCGTCGAACAATATCTTTATTATCTCCATGATATTTGCTTGCGTTTGATTCTTCAGATTTTGAATAAGATCGTTCACAGTGGTGTTCAACTGCGTATGAAATTTGCTCCAATCAGCGGCAGCAGTAAAATTCGTGGTATTGGCCGTAATTAATCCTTTCAAAGCTACGATCTCATTTTTCAAATCATCAAATGATTTCGCGTACATGTCACCGATACTGGACCAATCAGCGTTCGTTTTATTAACGGTGTTCAAAAAATTCATTATCGTAGCGTTAATATCATTTTTAAAAGTTATCCAATCAGCTGCCGGAATGATCGTTGGTGGCCAGACCGTTGGCTTTGTAAAAGTAGCAGCTTTGACGGTATTGTAAAGAGTAGACGAGGCCTTCCCACCCTTGGTGGTTTCTTTGAGATTAAACGTAGGTGACTTGACGATACTGTTTCCAGGCATGCCAAAAATATCAGCCCATTCAGCTTTTATAGCAGCAATTTCGTCTTTCAACTCTGCAAATTTACTCTTGAAAGTGTTGCCAAAAATGATCCAACCAATAGGATCTATCGTCGTTAGATTTTTGCTTTTAATATCTGCGATTGTCTGTGCTACAGAAGCGTTTATTTTACTTCGAAACTCAAGCCAATCGTTTGTTAAGTTCACGAGTTCCAGTGTCATAGGATTGCCTTTGGTTTTTCCTGGAATATCGGCTAGTGAACCCTCAAACGGCACGTTTTTATAAAGAAATGGTTCCTTTAGAGAAGTTTTACTGTTCGCAGGAAATTTATTGTTGAACGTGGCGAAACTTTTCATGATTTTATCTCTATAAGCTAACCAGGCTATGGGATCACCAGGAGGTGGCATACCGGCTTCTATATTCTGTACGGTATTCGACACCGTATTTAAGATATCGCTTTTAATGGACATCCAGTCGGTCATCGTATCCCCTAATCCAGCAGCTAATTCTGTTGGTATAGTCGATGTGTCAGCGATAATCTTATCGCGAAGAGCATTGAAATGAGCTTTAATGTCATCTCCGAACGTGGCCCAAGCTGGATCGCCAGGTCCAGGCATATTAGTAGCAATATTCATGATAGCATCGTCGAGAGAATTGATTATGTCGCCTTTGAAATTTTTCCAATCAAAAATTGCAGCGATACTTTCTTTACCTGCATTAGCCATCTCAGCCATTTTATTTTTCATTGGAAGCTTAGAAAAGAGATCCATTTTTGCAGAAATAATTTTGGATATCAAATCGGACGTCTGATTTTTGATCTTCGTTTTCAAGCCGATCCAATCGGCGGTGATCGGTGGGATACCTCCAAATCCTCCAATAGTATCGTTTAACGACTTGATGAGTTCGATTTTAAAATTTATCCAATCGTTGAACATGGCTGCTACAGGAGCAGCCCGTAATGTAAAATTCCCGTCGTTGTAAGCCGTCATTTCCGCTGGTTTCTTTTTCGGATGTAATCCGTTAAGTTGATTCCTAATCTCCGAAAATGTGTTATTCAGTTCGTTACCAAAGGCGAGCCAATCGGGACTATCCGGTGGTAGATCGGTTCTGGTGTCGTTAATAAATGTCACTATATCTAGAATCGTGTCGTTCAAAGTCTTTTTGAAATTTAACCAATCTACCACAAACGGTGCTGTCTTTAGAATCGGCACGTTTGGACGACCTTCCTTCCAAAGTTCAAGAGACAATTGTGGTATATCCTCGCAGGTTATCACCGGATTATTGGCACCGATCGACCGCATAACTTTCGACTGAATTTGCGTTACTTGATCGGAACAATCGCACAACAATCTCGCCAGTGAACTCTTACGTAATTCTTGCAATTGTTCTGAAATCCATAATGTTAAGATTAAAAACATTTGATAAACTATAATTTGAATTATATTATAACATACTAATGTATATTAAAACAATATTTACCTTCCGTAAATGAATGCGATTGATCAGGTACCTCGTACCAATAACGATCTCCTTTCTGCAATCTAACGAACTGATCAGCAATTAAACACGTGAAAGTGGGTCCAACTATGCCACCGGTTTTCGGTATTTCCGCCAATGCACCAGTATATAGATCAATATCGTCAACGGTTTCGTATAGCTTTGATATCGCATCGAGAGCTTCTGGATCCATGTGATCGATCAGATCACTGAACGATTCAGGTTTCCCCAAATTACAATATTCTCTCCATCTAGTATAACCAGGTAGTCCGTGATCCCTTCCACGTTGAATATTCAACGATACGAGATCGAGACCGCAAGGTACTGAAACGTTGTTAATCGGATCCTCGAAAAGATGTCTTGTTAATTGCGATGTGACGTGAATTGAAGTTCTTTGAATAACGTTTCTAGTAGCCGACATTACCGAATTACCAATGCCGTCGCTCGAATATAAACTGTAAGGATTGAAAAGCATCCTGTGAAGTTCGATGTACGACGAAGTACCTTTCTGGGCGTCCGTCATCATCATCAAACCGGGCAAAAGAGTGTGAGCGAATCTAAAAGCCGCTGCGGCAAAGCTATTGGCAATAGTTGGATCATTGGTCGGATCGTCAGGACTCTCGCTCCATTCTCTGTAACCCGAAGTCAACGGTCTCAAGTTTCGAAGATTAGTTTCCTGTTCACCTAATATAATTGGAATGAATTCTTCGTAGGTAATATGCTGAAGTTGAGCACCGATTATACGACGAGCTTCCTGATAGATCTTCTCATCCGACCAAGTCGGATTAACATTGGCCAATCCATCGGCAATTTTATTATGTTGTCTTGCCCATATCAAATGCATAGTCGTTAAGTGCAAATTCTCGTTCGCTCTCGGATCTCCTGCGAGGAAACAATAACGTCCCCTTAGACGTTCATCCTCTCTATTGCACCCGTCGTTGGGATTTAAACTAGCCGGCAGAAGAGTTCTGTTATCCGGCGTTATTTGCATCCTCAATCGTCCACCAGAGAATTCTCGCAGATCCTGTGCGGTTTGGGAGTCCGATCCGTATATCGCCGAGCCATCGATAAAAGCGGTCACCTAAAAATAATACGATTCACTATTTTTCACATCTGAGGTAAGATGAGAGAATTAAAAAAATTTATTTATTAAAAAAAAAAAGAAGAAAATAAATTGATTCACCTGATTAAGTTGTTCTCTTGGTCCAATTTTGCACTGAGGAGCCGGTGCCGATCGAACGAACTCCATGCAGGTTTTCCCAGTAATGTCGTAAACTGGATCGCCCGATCCAACGGAAACGGGAAAGCATTCTGGATGGCCGATCGAAGGAGGACAACACGAGATGGAACTACCGTTGACGCCCTGACTGATCGCCGTGGCTGTGATATCGTGATCAAGAAACTGACCGAACACGGCTAACATCACAGTGAACGAAGGGTTTGAACTGGGCGACGGCTTGTGAACCTTCAGACTGACCTCCCTCGCCGAGGGTAACTCATTTCCGGAACGTGCTCTTCGAGGTGAATCGATTCTGTCAGCGTAATCTGCTGGCAGGACTCTCCTAAATGGCATCAAAGCCGAACCCCATTGCTTCGGGCGATTGCAGGTACCGTCGTAATTTCTGTATTTGCCGATCGTGCAATTCACATTCAGAAATTCTCTGCAGACACCTTTCGGTGCCCAGCCACCATCGAAGAAACAACCAATCGCCGACGGTTTGCCTGAAAATGATCTCGCGCTTTCGATTCGCTTTGTAGCGGCTATCTCCCCAATGGCGGCCAAAGCCAAACCACCGACGTTGACACTCGTGCTGACTGCCCATCGATGTCTCGATTCTGGCGAGGGCGATGGTAAAGGCGAAGATAATGCCGCGGTATCAGCAGAAACTCTCAATTGTACAGCCTGTTGACCAGCCGTAAGAGCTTCCTTCAACTCAACGTCCGTCAGATTTTGGGTTGGCGAAAAATCAACGTTACCATCTGCCCCATAAACGAAATGACTCGCACTGGTTGTACTGAAGAAAGTGTGCGAATCGAATCCCGTAGGTAGGGCCAATTGTAAATTAACAACATCGTTCGTTCCGGACGAATCGGTACTCGAAGATGTCCGATTAGATGTTCCATCTTCCGTTTGATTACTATGACTCACGGAATAACTGATCGTAACGATCAACGCTATCGTGAATATTGCTCTGGAAAGTTCGACGAATGATTAAATCAACGATGAAAATAATTAAGGGACGAACCATTATTACTTGTGATTTCTCGCGTCCCCTAATTTAATATCTTTTTTTTTCTCTTACTTCTTTTTTCTTTCATTCGATGCATCGAAGTTGAATAAAAAAAATATTTTCAGTGGAAGTTCGCTCTCTCTCTCTCTCTCTCTCTCTCTCTTTCTATCTATCTCCCTTATTTTTGTTCTCTATAATAAGAAGAAAAAAAAAACTCCAATCGAAATCGTGAAATTTATTCGGTAATTACAGATTTTCTCGATTTGAGTCCAGTCGAGAGTTCTTAGTCTTCGGGTTTGCTCCAATTATACTCAGCAGGACGTTGTCGTTACGTAATCAATGACCGAGGGCGACGTTATCCTTACGTTATGCAAATCGATTGGAACTCAAAGTGTTGAAGTACGCTTAATTGCAATTAACAGAGAACAAGAGAGATAAAGAGAGAAAGAGAGATAGATAGAGAGAGAGAGAGAGAGAGAGAGAGATCGAACGGCATAGCACCCGTTCGCCATTCGATAACACGTGTAATCAAGGTCGACGTCACGTAACGAGAATCGACCTACGCTTAAAATACAATGCCAGGTTATGCGTTGGATATTATATATTATTACTGTATTCTATACTATGTTCATGTGTCCATTTAAGCTACACAGAATCTACGCCATTTTAGAATTATATCATCTATATTCAGGACGGTGAAACGCGAACTTTGATACACAACAAATTTGATACATGGAATACCAATATATTAACGGCATGTAATAAACGTAATGTCATATACCTACTATGTTCGTGCTTTAATTATCACACATGCATTTTAAATCAAAGCTCTCGACTATTTCCCGGTCTCTGCTCGATTAATTATTATCATCCGAAAATAACAAAGCGTTCCGATCAAAATGAACGATCGCGTATCGTCGAATGTTTTCTCAAAACGACAAAAGTCCCTCGAAATATTTCGAAAGTTTCAAATTCGCGATGAAAAATATGTTTCCTCTTCTTTTTTCTTTTTTTTTCTTTTTTCCCCTACATTTACATTATTTCGATCGTTCAATTCTACTTGAATTCGCGAAGTAATCCGACGAAAAATCGTAAAATTTTACTATAAAGGTATTTGATCGATCTGACTCACAGAGAGACGGTGAAGATAAGGTATTGTATTTGTTGTTCCACTCTTCTGTTACGCGAATAATATTGATAGGTATCGTTCACGTAATATGTTTGCGGATCCGCGGCAAGGGCCAACGGAATCTTCTCCGAATCGGACATCTTTCCTTCTGCACGTTAACGCGGCAACAGGTAAACTAAAACGATTTGCGATTGTCGATAGGTGTCGAGGTTACTTGTGAATTTACGTAAGTAGCGACGACTTATACCAGACGGGTGAGTGAAGTAGACGTAAATATAATTTTTCTTCTTTCTTTTTTCTGTTTTTTTTTCTCGTTCGAACGTATAACACGTTTTTCTACGAATCTGCAATCGTTTGAAAATCACGAGAATTTATCTTCCTTTAAAAATAAAAGAAATTAATAAAAGATATAAAAAAAAAGAAAGAAAGAAATCAATGTTACAGAGATATTTATTTTTATATAAGACTACCTGTCGCATGCGCGCACTCGCGCGCGCGCGCGCTGCCTTCTTGTCAATTTGCATAATGAACTTGTATAACGAGCGGGCGTGATAAACGAAGGATAACGAGAATGTATACGGAATAACAATAAAAGAAAAAAAAACAGAAGAGTAAATAACGAAGGGAGGCACAGGTAAATTATTTAATTAACGATGGAATAGAGTTACTTTCCCTTCCATTCCGTAGTTCGTCCGCGTTCCGTAGAAAATCGGGAAATCGTTCGAAATGTTTTTCCAACTGTAGTGGTAGCTACCTATCCACCTACGTTACATTGTTATGTAATTAAGTAAAGGTATTTAATTATGAGGACGCGCGTACGATCCACGACCCGGTGCATTCCCAAAGTGTTGAGAGAATTCAAGCAAGCCGTCTCATAAATCAAATTAAGAGCCCGTAAACAGATCATGCAGAAGTTAATGATCATAGCGTAAAGCAACGCGTTGCGTGGATTATAATCTAGTATCCGTAACGCGAATATTAAGCGATTTAACGGACGGTAAAGCGATCGTAACGTGTAATTTTCGAAAACGTTGTTGACATCGTTCCATCCATGAGAAGAAAATGTTTCGCCCCGTTAACAAGCTGATATCAACGATCCTAAACGATCTCACTTGCGTTTAACACGATGTAATATGCGTGCGCGTGTAATCTGTCTCGATTAATTTTTTTCTTTTTTTTTTTTTTCTTCCTTCTTCTTCTTCTTCTTTTGTTATATTCTCGAGAAATTATATAACGATCGGACTTACATGAGACTTGCGCAGATACAGCATTGAAAGTTTCGGATTCGAACTCTTCTCGTTCTCAAGAGACTCGCAAATTCAACGTAATCAGGCGAATCGGTTGGTCTGGTCAACGAAGTTCTTTCGGTGACACGCATACTTGGCCGTGCGCGCGTACGCGCGCACGTTCACGGTATAACGAAAAATAAAGATATAAATGAAGAAGGTAACGAAAGGCTAATGACTTTTTCGTGAACAAGACGATATTTGACCGAAACTTTTTACTCTATCGTATGTACATGCGTCGACCGACGAACGAGGAGACTGCGTTAGAGGACAACGATGACGATGGGTAACGTTAACACTCGCCACTACCAACGCTCTCTCCCTTGTCTCTCGTCCTCTACTCGCCTCCCGCGTTCAACTCCGGTTCGTCTTACCACAAGATTGTACTACCCTATAGGAGAAAAAAGGTTTCAAGAGGGGTAGCCGATCCAAAGGTGCTTTTATATATACATATGTACCTTGATATATTCTACGGTACGTGAGTCCATCCGTTTCTTTTTCTTTCTACTGTGATATTCATCGAGACTCTTGAGTGACTCACGTACAATATTTTATTAAAGATACCGACTCGATTCAACTAATAAAGAATTTATTAGAATAAAATAGTACTTATCTACAAATCGAGCCAATATTTACAACATTCTGCAATGTTATTATGCCAATGATCGGGAAGAAATTTTTAGGAAGACATTTTATTGATTTGAGAGTAATAATAAATTGAGAAAATTAAATTGGAACGTATACGTTCATAAGGAAATTAGAAAATGATAAAAAGCAGAAAAATAATATTGAAATCTACGTCCTCGTAAGAAAACAGAGTCTGAGAAAATGAGTCAGTACATTGAACGATTCGACGGGACACCATCGTAATTGCATGCGTATATGTACGTACTTGCATCTATGTAAGTATGACGAACTGGTTGCGTTACATAAGGTTAGTCGCGAATCGAGAAACTGAGAATGTAACGTGAGTCGACTCGACGTATTTTTATTTTGTGGTATTAACCGATATGAAGACAATTTTAACACGAAGTAAAAAGAACATCGCCTCGTACGATTTCAATGGATCATCGATAATTTCTATCAAATCTAGAATACAATGACAACATAATAGTTGTTCTCTTTTATAAAATAATCAATTTAATGGAAACAAAAAGTCAATAAATCCATGTATTGAGTTATTAATTAAATTATTAAGTAAACATCTATTTACTTGTCAAACTGTAATAAATAGATAAGAAATATTCGTACAATTAGGTCTTAATTGGTTAATTTTTAAATATCGCGTACTATAAGAATCCATTGATGAGGTTGAGCGTAAACTAAAACGTAGATACTTAAACGTTATATAAATATTATTGATACCATAATTAAATATTATTATTACTGAGACCAACTGAACTCTTTGTTTCCTCGTAATATGAGTATATAAGACACACATTGTTTTTCCAAGATAATTCCCTTATTTGTTGTTAGATCTTAGGTTCGCGTTGATCTTAAAACGAACAACATAAGAAAATAACAACCATAAACGACACAGAGAAGTTCAACAGCATATACATGACATGGAACAAAGGTCGACGATCGTCGAGTAAGAACTTCTCGACACAAAGCGTAAGACGATACATTGCGGCCATACACGAAGAGGCTTCTGTCGTTTAGTTGGCTTCAACGGGAACGTAAGTAAGTACAAATCACGAATTGTACTGTGATAATATAAAATCCACCCGGTTTCCTGATAAAAGTCACCGTTAGTTCATTCAAGAGAATAGACCGATCGAAAGAAATGATTATTCCGAAATGACGATTAAATGAAAACGGCCTTTCGGGGAAGAAGAACAAGGAAGATGAAAAGATGGGTGAGAGAGAGGAAGAGAGAGAGAGAGGGGGAGAGGGGGAGAGGGGGAGAAAAAAATAGGTAAGAAGAAAGTCGATTGCATTGAATTTATTCCACTTATTCCGTACAGCAAAAGTTGTATCGCTTCGGTGCTCGAAGTTCGAGCCATTGTTCCTGATTCGGGACATACATTTCCGCTGGCATCCGCTCGAGACCGGGTGATTCCGGTGATCCGCTATCATTTGTCCTACGAGCTGAAGCACCGAACATACTTTTGTACTTGTTGCGTGAAAGAGAGAGTGAATGGAGATGACGGAGACTAATTACTTTCTAGCCACTTGAGAAATGCTTTCTCGTGTATTACTATCTCTTTCTCATACTCATTCTCTCTCTCTCTCTCTCTCTCTCTCTCTCTCTTTCTTTTTTTGAAATTCTCAACAAAGACGTCGACTCCACGAAATCCTAAATTGTTCACCGAAGAGACAAAATACACTTACCAAGTTGTTCCTGCATAGGGATTGCTTCTCCTGGATGCCTAAGAAGAAGTCGACCGACGCCCTCGCAACGGCGTAACATTTCGTTCTTCAACAAATGATTTCTCACATTCTGCGAAATTATTGAGCATGCTTTTACCCACGTGGAAACGTGGGCAAAGTCGGTGAGTAACTGAAGAGCTCCGTACTCGCTAAAAAAGAAAAAAAGAAAGAAAAAATAGCGAAAGGTCTGCCATGAAACTCTCGCTTGGTTTCATTCACTGTTCCGCATCATTCATGATTTAACTTACCTAAATTTGATACGATGCAAATAAATGTAATCGAGCCAGGCCTCGCACATTATTTTCAATATCATATTCGAAATCTCAGGATCCTCTATAACCTCGAGAACCGGTAACAAAATCTTCTCTAAAACAAACGTTCTTGCCAAACATTGATTGAGCTTTTTTTTCTTTTCTTGTTTCTTTCTTTTCGTTTTGAAATTCATACATATAAGATCGACGCGTTACCGAAATAAATTTCAACGTAGGTACTTGCTGCCGCAGGTGTCACGTCGCTGCTCTTCCTCCAATAGTTTGATCGCGGGAAACACATGTGTAAATTCGCAAGGCTAACCACACGACAGATCTTGGCGAGTATGTCTATACACTTTGCCGGTGCACCCTGTCGATCAAGTGAGTAAAGATTGCGGCAGCATTTAAAGTATTACTAACTAAGACTTCTTCAAAATCACCTTTAGCGATTAACGAGTTAAAGATCTCGCCAATAATTAACGATTACAAAAATATTCCGTCGATAGTAACATTTTTCATTTCATTTTAATTTTAACATTCGTGGTAATCATATTTAAATATTTCGAAGAGATCAACTTGTAAACCCTTAAATGTACATATATACATACTTAGGTATATACATATGTTCAATATTTTCGTTTAAAGAAGAAATATGAGAAAAATCGTGGTATTACCTGCAACAACTGCACGTTGGCGTTCACCTCGGAAACAATTTTCGCTCTCATCTTGACGCAAACGAGCACTTGAACGCTAACGGAATCCTCCGAAAGTGCACTCGAATGATCGGCGAGCTACAATCGATAGAGATTCAATTCGACGATTGAATATGATTTCGCGAAAGGAATAGATATACGCAAAAAAAATTCTATTTAATGATAATAATAAAAGAGATCGAGAGACGTATTATATATACATTCGATAGAACCGACAAAAACTTCCTCGATAATATTTCACAGTGATACAATTTTAGCGCCATATGTTCTTATTAACCTACTTTTCAAAAACGTATGAACTTTAGATTATCTTTTTTTATACGTCGTTATGACCGACACTCGATTATAATCAGTACAATCATTTTTATCAATCACCGCTGAGCTTTAGATCGTGCTAGTTATAATTTTTCTCTGTTTACTCGCATGACACGATATCGTTACTCCCACTCGTTCGTTTACATCCGATTCGAAAGAATATCGAAATCTCTATTGATTGTTTTATATACAATAAGTCCAGAAATAAAGACGATATTTATGGGGTATGCAATAAAGTGATAAAAAAGATAATAAATATAACTGCTGCTAATACATTGTACTTTTAAAATAGTTGCAAGGAATATCTTTTTTTCTGTCGATTTAAAAATTATCGATAAAATTATCTGTACAGAGATATTTCATGGGGTAAAAAATATACTCTCACGATAGGAGAAAATTTATCAGGAAAATAAACATGTTCAAGGAAAAAAGAAAAGTATCGATGAGACGAGCCAGTGAGAAAATCTCGGCGAGAAGATGTTAATGTAAACATTGTTAAATAATATGATAATAACCTTGAGGTAAGATAGTTCCTCGAGACAATTGACCACGTCGCCCTTGACCATTAGAAATAAAACATCCAAGTCCCAAGTGTGAGCAATCATCTTGGATTCCTGCATGACCCAGAGCCTAGCAGTGTGGACCGAGTGATCGAGCCTGTGAAGGACGACGATCTGTTCTGAAATCGGCAATTCCATTAACGGCGCACCGATCACCCATTCACCTCCGACCTCGCACTCGTTGCTCAGCGTTACCAGTAATTGGAAAAGCTCGCCGAACATTTGACCCGTGTCTGTGCCCTAGAAAACGGGTAAAGGGAAATCGTTAAACGGGTTATAATTAAATCCAACACGATGGTCAAGATATTTGAAATTTAAATTCCATGCCTACTACGAAGTGTATTATTAAAGAGAAAAGAGAGAGAGAGAGAGAGAGAGAGAGAGAGAGAGAGAGAGAGAGAGAGAGATGGATATACATATTCATTTTATATCCATAATACCTACATTTAACAAATCGAGGTAAAATTACATGAAAAAAAAAAAAAAACAAATAAAGTTAGTTAGCTCTAAACATAGAGAAAGGGAGAGAGAGAGAGAGGGAGAGAAAGAGAGAGAGAGAGAGAGAGAGAGAGAGAGAGAATTTAAATGTATAATACTTCTAATGAAATAAGATAAGATTATTACATAAGAAGAAATACAACGAAAAAGAAAGAAAGCTAGTTGAAGTTACTAAGTAAAAAAAGTGTTGAAGAGAAAGAAAGAGAAAGAAAGAGAAAGAAAGAGAGAGAAAGAGAGAGAGAGAGAGAGAGGAGAGAGAGTAGGAAAAAAAGAAGAATCAACCTCAGTAGTAGAAGGTCTCGATTGGCATTCGAAGGCAGACGTGTACGCTAATCGAAATAATTGGTCCCAAGATGTGATAGTAACATGATAACCGAGAGCATCGCATAAGTTTTGTAAAGCAGGTCTCACCGTCGGCGGAACTAAAATTTGATCGTTGAATTATTCGAACTCTCCAAAGTCGAACGTATATTCGATGAAGTGATTACGTGCCTCACCCGCATTTTTTTGAATGAATTGTCTCAGCCAATTTTTCAGGTGTTCCGCTCCATGACGATGATGAGAAGCCAAAGCTTCCGGTGACCACCATAAGACGACGTGATCTAACATCCCGGAAAGAGCTGCCCAAGCTACCTCCTGATAATAATTTTTCACCTTTCTTATCGCGCTACCTTTCAGTCTCTTTTCTCCTGTTAACGATTCGATAGAATCAGTTACGTTCGAATCGAACAAATTTCATTTTAATCGTTGTAAGTTATACAGAACGTTTCACGTAAAACAGTTCGCTTATCTGTCTTCTTTGATTGTTACGATACGAAAAATTGAACGAAAACTTCGAAGAAAATGAGATCGAAGTAAAATTTTTCTTTCAATTAGATCGCACATTAAAACCGTTCAAATAGGATATAAATTATTTTACAATTAACCAAGACAATTAGGTTACTCGTTTTAAGTGATACACCCTGTATATTAATCGCGCATCTTTTGCATTCTTCATTAAAAATTCCCTCAGGTCTATCCTTAAAGTGTAACGTTATTATTATAATTAACGTTATTACGAAAAATTTTCTTCGTTGAAGTTAACTAATAAGCAACTTTCGATAACCGACCTCCTATCTTGAGGGAAAAAGTTTGCGGGATGCTCTATTATTTCCTTGAAATTATTTTTATAGAAAAGGATCGTTATTTCGAAAGAGCAGAGTTATATATATGTGTATATATATATATATATATATATATATATATATATATAAATATATATATATAAATATAAATATAAATATGTATATACATATATATATATATATATCGTACCTTCGATAATCTTTAAAGCGTCGGAACCAAGTAACTGTGGCGAAATGTCTTGAACGATGCTAAGAAGTCTGAGAACTTGTTCATTCTGAGTATTCACAAGCGCTTGAATACTCTCGAGATTCGATGGTTGCGTTTGTTGAAACGTTGGGGCATCACTTGCGATTGGTGGCGTCAAGTGTCTCGTGAGAGCTCTAAAAGTATGTAACGCAATAACATGTTTAATTATTAATTCATCTACTTTCCAACTTTAATGATACCATAAACGGTCCAGACCATTAGACTAAGTTAACAAACCAACCGATAAATCTCGATGCTGGAATTCTCGGAAACGTCGACGTCAGTGGGCGCTAATGTAACGTCCTCTTTCGTGTGTGGTTCATAATTTGCTAACAAGCAATCGATTAACTCATGGCACGTTTCCTCGGCACGATTTTTCGCCAATATCTGCGACAATTAACTTTATTAATTATTTTTATCCGATTTGATATAAATCGACGATCGAACATCGGACATATTCTTACTTGTAATATTCGAGTTACGGAAAATTTCTTTAAAGGTTCTAACAAAGATGGACAATCATTGCAAAAAACATTAACGGACGTCTCCGAGATATCGTGATCTAAGTCGAGCATCTTGTTATATGCATTAACCATTTTAAAGATAATTCGAAGTATCTCGTTGGTTTTTGAATCGACGATCTCGCTTATGAGATTTCGAGTGAATTTGACGACGACGTTGTGTTTTCTTTTCAATATCGTAGAGAAGTGTTGCATTTTATATTTGTAAATCGGATGCGTTGTCTCTATCGTTTCATTGAACAATGACTTATAACTTTTTGCTATGTCCTCGAGATCGTTGATGATCTCCTCGAATGCCTGCAATCGTACGTTTGTCTATTCTTTTTTTGATCATGAAATTCGATGATCTCATTATCTTAAAAATTACAAAACCGTACACTATGGAACAATAAAAAAAAAAAGAAAAAAAGAATGAAAATAAAAAAAGACAGAGAGAGAGAGAGAGAGATAGAGAGAGGTACGATTGTAGCAATTAAAAGCAATAGTTTCCTACCTCGAAATCACAAGCTTGTGCTTTCGCAACATCCTCGATGATTAAGGCTATACGTTCCGCGAGTTTGCTCATCCTCTCGTTTAACACGGAAGAGTCTGCCAACCAGTTCTCGAGGGCAACTCCAGGAAGGGGTAGCCACTTGGCGATATTCGCTCTGTAATTAGTATCCATGCGTTTCCTTGATGTTGGCTATTCCTCTGTATATACATATAACGTTTCGATTAATTTTTCCTTCCTTGACATTCGAGGTGGTTGCTTCCCCTTCTTCTTCCCCTGTTCTTTCTTCTTCTTCTTCTTCGTAAATCTTCCTCGATCTTCTCCCGCATTTACTTTCTTCGCGCAAATTAACATACCACATTAATTAACTTCACAATTGTTTTCATCGTTAATTATGTTTCTCGTAAATATCGATCGTCACTCATTATTTCCGTAAAAGTCCATTAACTATTATTAAATAATTAGTATTTTCTCTGTGATCTATGAGATATGCGAATGGTTTTATGAGACAATAATATTCTACTATACATACATCGTTAGTTACCACGGTTACCTTGGCGCATGACAATGCTAAAACGTTCTAATAGTTACGTAGATAATGTTCCAGTAAAATTATTATTACTTCTATGTATATATATATATATATATATATATATATATATATATATATATACGTTGGTGTATATGTTCGCGCGTGTTAAATGTTTGTAAATATATCATTTTATTATATAATTTTGTAAAAGTATTCTTTATTGATCAAACATCTCTATTACATTTTTCGCCATTATTCGAGATTATTGAACGATATTTGTTTAATTGAAAATAGTAACGTATAACTAATAATAAATATAGAATATATGCTATAGGATTGGTTTGTTAAAGAAAAAATAACGTTTAGTCTTAAGTAAGATTGATCTCTAAAGTTTAGATAAACTATAACATTATTCGGTAAAACAGTTTTCTCTCGTAAAATTCTACCTTATCGACACTACATCGTACTCCTCACATCTGTTGGTAATATAGTTTGCGAAACGTAGAGGTTCGACAATTTCTATCGTCTATTCGCTCTTAGTTACTTGTTGTCTATGAGTAAAATAGAACCAAATTCTATGTTGAGTTAAGCCATCTTGAAATCTATTGAACGGAGGAGGATATCGTAACGATCGTTAACGATAAAGATTGTTCGAGTAGTAGTAGTACGGCAATCTACGGTGTTTCTGATATAAGTTCTTGTAGAGCATTTAACATCACATAAAACAATGTCGGGCCTACGTACTACGTTATACAACATCTTCCTAAAGCGATCATCTACGTACGCTCTGACTATAATAACTGGAACATTTTTCTTCGAACGTGCTTTCGATTTAGCCAGCGACCAATTATTTTATACAATCAACAAAGGAGTGAGTAGAAATTATGAATATCGAACATAATATTATCATTTACGTATCTTAAAACAATTCGTTGATAATTTTAAATTAATATCTTGTATTTATAATGAAATACATTGTCATATTAATTTGCGAAAAAATTAAAAGTCAGTTCTGAGAACGCTCAAGTAGAATTATGTAATTTAATAATGCAGACAAATAACTCGTCTGTAAATGACCTATTAAGAGAGTGATTGATTTGGATGAAAAGTATGATACTTATTGCACAGTGGAATATACTAACGAAGTATATATTTTTTTATTATAGAAACTATGGAAAGACATCAAACACAAGTATGAAGAGTAAATGGGCTGACTAGAAATTTTTATACACTAGTTGTATATTTAATAGACAATTGTTTTCTCTATGAGAATGTAAATAAAAAACAAATGGCACATAATGAAGTCATTTTATTTCTATTCTCTTTTGCAACGAGGAACCAATAAGTGATAATTTTTAACACTGTTACCAATGTAGTTACTAACTAGTCTTTCCTAATATATGAACTAATAATTCGAAAGGAAAACATAATTGTCATATTTAAAAGATAATGTATTAAATATTACAGAGTACATATTGAACATAAGTCATAGTTTTTCATAGAAAAGAAATATTTATACATATACATATATATTAAAAATACATTATTTCCTTTGCTGAGTAGTATTTCAATTACTTAAATTGGGACGTATGTAACGACCAGCGAAAAGAGTTGAGTTAGTTTGCAAATCTACTATAGCAAAAAGGAACGGACGATTAGCTCTGAAGATTTCTGAATTTGATCCCATTAATGGCACTATAGAAATTCCTATAAATACATTTAATATTTTATTATTTAAAAGATCATACAACAAAAATAATAATAAAACTATTATGAGAATATTTTACCTGTTAATGCAGCTGCAGTAGTTCCTTCTTCATCAACTTCTATTTTAGCATTTTGTAAAATACTTTTAACATATAAAGGACCGTCCTCTGTAATTCCTGATAAATCTGCGTTTGTCTTAAACATGGTATAAACTCCCATCTACAAAGGAAAAAAAAAGTTGTTAAAAAAGAGCATATAATTTAAACATATAATAGTGACACTCACGTGTTCCAATGCAAATCGAAGGTCAAGTTTATTTTCTATAGAGAACTTGGGAAGTATCAGATTAACTTCCGTTACTTGAAGGTTTGCGAGTAATGCAGACATAGGTACGTAAGATAAATCCTTTGACAGAATTTGAAGATTTGAGTCAAGTTCGTGATTATTAGGAAGTAAAACTATCATTGCTGTCTTTCCATCCTGAAAAACAAAAATTAACGTTATCTTCTCAATACATCGATTCATTCATTTTTATCATAAATCAAATTAGAAAGAATGATTATTGCTACATACAGTATATGGTATCTCTACTACATCCGCATTCAAAGATGCAATGTGTCCATAAGGATATTCTGCTGAAGTTGCCATAAAGTTTGTATTTTGACAACCAATTTTAGGAACATAGAAGCAATCAGTGAATCCTGCATTTCTATCGAACGATTTTTGCCACCGCCCTTTGAAGTATAATGCTGACGTTAAAATCAAGGTCGTATCCGCGTTAAGACTACCTGCAAGAAAAAAAAGTAATCACAAAAACCGTATGGACGATGTTAATCATATAGTAGAATCGAATTTGTACCAACCAGGATCTATGATAGACTTAACGTTGTTACGAGTAGCAACGCGTACCCAGTTATTGATCGTTTCTTCGGCATTATGTCCATTTGTAAATTCAAGAGACTGAATATCTCCACCGTAATATCGTTTCAATATAGTATCGTAATTGTTCATTATTTTTAGACCACTTTTAGCCCATAATCGCGTCGCTACATCGATCTCCGTACCATTTTTGAAGGTCTATGGAAACAAAGACCTTATAAATGCACACACATACATATTGTTTTTTTTTTTTTAGAAGTATTAAAAATATAAGTATCGAGAAATTATGAATCGATGTCAAGGTATACTTTCAAGGCCGCAAAAGTACGCTGAGCGATAGTCCTGATATCTTGCAAATTTTCAGGCAATCTCAATGCAGCTTGTATTTCTTGACGAGTTTGTCCTTTAGCACCTTCGGCGAGAGTCGTCAGAGCTAATTTAGCACTCGCAGGCGACATTATTACATTCCCTTCGATTTCTTTGTTCACCTCCTTAATAATATAAAATTTCATTAATGATTACAATATACAATCAATTGTAATCTATTTAACTTGGTCTTACCTGCATCAAGTCGATATTGAAGAAATTATATCGTTCCTCTCCATGGGGTATTAAAAATACATCATCTATGAACAATCAGATATAAAGGATTATTAAGAAAAAGAAAAAAAAAACAGAAACATTAATTATTTTTTTTGATATGGTAATTAACATAAATCACTTATATTGTCATTAGTGTGGAATTACCGTCAATATTACATAACAATATTAAAAATCTTATTCTTAAAGGAATATCACATTAAGAGATAGAGTGAGCATAGCTATTTATATATTCTGTAGCTGGGTATAACAAGATAATGTAGGAATTAAATTGAATTGTGCAGATGTTCAGCCTCAATGATACTCTCTAATTTACTCGCATAGAAGCTACGTTTTCGATCGAATATGTAAATGATAAATTCTTTGTATGCATGCATGCGTGCATGTGTGTAAGTATATATATATATATATATATATATATATATATATATATATATATATGTATGTATGTATATATATGTGTATATATATTTATATATACACATATATAATATATATATGTATATATATATATATATACCTGTTATGATGGTATGCGCAGAAGAAATGAAGAGAACAGAAATAACGATCAACAATGGTAATAACTTCCACATATTTTGGCACTATACAGTTAACACGATAACAAGGATCCGTTATATAAACCAGCACTCTGATATTATGAAAATTTCAATCTTTCTTTTTTGAAAGATTTCGTATGTTATTATAAAACTATTAATACTCCGATACGATCAAGACAAGTTCCGACGGTGGAATGAAACGACTTTTCTGTTCGACGTTCATCCACTGTGTGAATCGAATGCTGGGTAATGTGTACTCCCCTCTTTGGAAACCAGAGTTCATTGGATATCCCTAATTCAATATGAACAAATCAAACGAAATTTTATTGAACGATCTATACCATAATAATGATCCATACGTCACAAAAATTCTTTTTTTATTTATAGAGTATTAAAGGTGACAAGATAAATCAAAATTTATAGAGTATTTTACTTCTCTTCGATAAAGAAAAATAGATAAATAAAGTTTCTATACAAAAAAAAAACTAAGATAAGAGCTCTTCCAGAAAATACGATACATTGGTCGTATTTTTTTAACATTTTAAAGGAAGTATCGATATTTCTACGATTTTCACTCGCACCTGATTTATTTTCTCATAAATAATTAATGACATTTATAAGTATATTGTATCAACGATGTGTCATCGTACCAAATCGTTTGTCTACGTATGTAACTATGTAAACATAAAGAAACGTTTATATTGGTACGTTAACTGATACATATATAGGTACATCCTATTTCTTCTTAAAAGAATACAACTGAAAGAAATATTAGGGTTCTTATCCGAATAATAAAACATTTGTATCGTACAACTTTGGAATTTCCGTGCTTCTACGTCATGGGAACGTCCCAGGAATGCATATTTTTACACGAGCTTGTTGCTTATATCTAATCATGCGTATACAATATATATATATATATACATTTAATGTATATATATGTATGTGTTTATATATATATATATATATATATATATATATATATATATATATATATATATATAATCTAAATTTTTTCTATAGAGAAGAAGTATAAATATATATAAAAGTCTTTTGACTCACGCAACTATAATAAGCCATATTTCTCTTCCGACTGAAATTAGAAAATAATGTTAGAGGAAGAAGATGAAAGGTTCAAGGTGGACTACATATTCATGATCATATTTGTTTCATAATTACAGTAATTCAAAATACCTTGTAAACTGATCATTTTTCGACATTGTTTCCTAATACTTTTCTATTCAAAATGGCCTGAGGAATTAATTTATGCAAGACAAAAACATAGGGTACTTAAAAAAAAAAGAAATTATATCGATAACCTTAAAAAAAGTGACCTCAAGAAAAAAATTCTTTTCATATATATATATAATCTATGTATACTTGTATTTGTACAAGTATTATGATGTTTTGTCAACAAATAAAAAAAAATTAGAAAAAAGAAATTTGTAGGAAAAATCAACAAGGAAGAACGTATCTCTGTTGTCATATTTACAAGTTAAAGTTACAAAGATATTATAATTGAATACTTTATTATTTAAACTCGTATCATACTCCGAAATATTCAGTTCAACTTATCGTTTAGTTTTTCTATTATAACTTTATTATAATCATAATTCTTTGGTACATAATTTTTTCATATTTGGATGAATATAACAAGTTTTTCGATTGACTCTCAAATTTATAATAAACGTTTTCTATAACGTAAGAGAGTGTAATAAGAAAAAACTTGTTACCACCTACCTATCTTACTAATACTTTCACGTAGTATTAGTTTATTTCAAAATTATAGCCTCTTAAAATACTGTTGTTACGTTTCACGAACACTGTTATATAGTACTCTTTAACTATTGAAATTTTTATCTTATCATTAATTTAATCGGCTTAATTAATTTTAAAAATTAATTTCTAATCACCGGTTTCAAACGTAGAATAAATCTTCGAAAAATCACGACCGCCGAAGATGTCAAGAAAAAATGATCGAAGTGTTAATTAAAGATAAATAACCCATAACCAAATTACACCATAAAAAGCTACAATCGTTTGGATTGTAGAGAGAAATGTTAGTATATCGGATCACGTCATTCACCATTTATTAAATCCTAATTTTATAAGCCTTTACCGGAAGTGGATGGTAGAGAGGGTCGCGTTCCTTGACCCGAATTTGATGTTAAATCCATTTTTACATTTCCTGTACTTCCTTCTTGTTGTAGAGGATTCGTCATTTTTCCAATGTAAAGAATAGTACCCGTCGATTCGTCCTCGATATAGAAAACGAACGGACGATCCGCGTGGAAGGTTTGATCAGAAATTTTGTTACCGATTTGTACACCTATGAGAAATAAATATATAACAATCTCAATTAGACCTCCATAATGAAATGTAATATTAATATCGCACACTTGTTATATCTATATTTTTTCATTCTTTTTTTTCTCCCCTCTACAAAATTAATTCATATTCAAAAGTTAATGTTTGCCAAGCAAAAATTATATCTACTATAAATTTCACATATAACGTTTGTCGTAAGCAAATAAAGAAAAATTGGATTGAAGTTAATTAATAAATACTACGTATATAAATTAGAGCGACATTTTACGATAATTACAATCGTTCGAACGTGAAATAACATAACACATGTTTTTCTGTCTATTTATGTACTTCCTGCTACACGATTAAAATGATATTCGTTTACAGTAAACTTACCGGTGGCCGCGTAGGCGGTTGTTCCATTTTCATTCACTTCAATACCAGTTTTTTGGAGGACATCCGAGACGATGAGGTGCCGGGAATCGCGTTTTGTCTTTGCTATACCCGTCAAAGTAGCTGTATCGTCGAATATATCTCGAATACCCAACTGTAATGTATTAAAACGAATAGAAAAAAAAACATACACAAATTAGTAATATATATATATATATATATATATATATATAATATTTAAAATAAGTTTTTTGCACATACCTCGCGAAGGGAAGGCTCCAAATGGCTTGTAAAATCGAACTTGAATTTTGGAATGACCACTTCAACCGGCATGTCTTGCATAAGCCATATGTGTCTCGTCAATATAAAAGGATTAATTTCTTTCAACAGGTGATCTACTCCGTTTAACGTATATGGTAGTATTAAATACATAGCAAATTTGTGACCCTAAATGTAAAATCAAATAATGAGTAAGATCAGGAATTACCCATGTAATCGATGAACACTCATTCATTGGAAATCATTCGATAGCTAGTGAAGAAATCAATCGAATTTCTATTTTTGAGATAAGATCTTTTTATCAGAGGAGTCACGATTTTTTAAACACATAGTCCGATATGAATGTTTAAATCAGTCAGTTTTTTTTTTTTTTTCATAATAAAAAAGAATATTAAAATGGTATTCGCCTATAATCGCATTGTTTTGTGTATGTTAATAAATACAAATATTAATATCTACGTATATATATATATATTTGAAATAAATTTAGCCAAGTCAATTGCCGATAACCGGTGACCGCCATTGCAGTCAATGTGTTAAAAGATTTACCGTAACGTTGATAAGGACTTACGTCATACGGTATTCGCAGAATCTTTGCGTCCAATTCTGAAGATTCTGAATAATAGAATCGATTGATTGTTGTCATGAATGGCACATCAACGCTAGTGTTTGTGCTCGTATAAAATTTCCCCATGTAAGTATTTTTAGATGAAAAGAATTGACGCCTCCAAGTGCCCTTGAAAAAGAGTGCATTGACCACTAGCATTAGTGAGTCCTTCATATTGTTTTCTACAAAAAAAAAAAAAAAAAAAAAAAAAAACAGAAAAAGTAAAAGAGAATTTATATTTAGTTTACTAATTCATTCATATTTCTAAATATTCCTTATTATACTAACCATCTTCGATCAATCTACCGATATTCCCATGTGTCACATTTTTTACCCAATCATTAACTTTCTCGGTAATTAACCGAGTATCCGATAAATTTGTATTTATAAGATTAACCCCGTAAAATGTTTCGACGATGGCTGCATAGCGTTGTCTCGTAGAAATGGAGGTATCGACATAAAGGCGTGTACCAATATCTAATTCGTACTGAGGACATATCATCTGCAAACGTACACGCAAGAAGTATGATTTCATTGATTATATTAATAACTATCATTTTAGCATCTGATATCGTCAAAGAAAAAAGAAAAAATAATATCCTGTTTATCTACTTGTAGAGGACGATCGATACATTCTCTGTAGCATACGATCAATACGTTCCACGGAGAGAGAGAGAGAGAGAGAGAGAGGGACAAAGTTAAAAATAATAAATTGTACATTTACCTTTAATGATTGAAGGATTTCAGAAAACTTATCGCGAGTCGCCGATCTACTGGCTGGTAATTGCATAACTCCAGCTAATTCATGAGCTGTTTGATCCTGAGCTCCTTCGTAAAGCAAAACTAATGCCATTTTCACGGATATCGGTGATAATAATATATTTCCAGAATATCTCGTTCCCAAAGTCTGCAATAGAGATATATAAAATAAAATTGAATTGAATTGAATTAATTTGAATTAGATTAAGTGTTTCTATTTTTATTTGCTTTATTCGCGTAGACGTTTGGGAAGTACCCACTTTAAAAAGCATCCAGTCAAAAACATTAAACCGTTCTCCTTGATAAGGAACGAAATCCTCGTCGTCATCGTCATACATAGTAATATTGGTTTTCATTGTTGGATTTGTATTATTTAGATTTTTTTGTTGTCTCTGCATAACGGCACTTTTTGTCGTAGGTACAAGCAGGACGCTCCATAAAAATAAAGCGCAACCTATAATTAGAATCTTTTAGCATTATCTGACAAGAGAGAAAAAGACAGAGAGAGAGAGAGAGAGAGAGAGAGAGAGAGAGAGAGAGAGAGAGTAACGAGAAGTAACGGAACAACGTTTCCTTTAACAAAATTTATTCGAATGACTTTACAAACACTCGAATTTCAATGCTCGCACGAAATCGCATAGATCATCGCCGAAAGGGACATATGTTGGGTACCGAAACAACTCGTAACCTTGACTTTTAATGACAAGTGAAAAATAAATTAAACAACTTGAGAATAATTAAAGATGATTAAAAGTTTGTTGCGCATCAATTAACGTTAACAATTGTCAACGAATAAGAGAAGAATCTCACGTTTAATTCGAATTTAATTAAACGTTATTTAGTAGCGTTAGATGGGAACACATTGTGAGTACATCTATCAATCATACAATTTTTTCATTGATTACGTTATCACTGTACTCTCGGTAAATTAATGTCATCTTCATTAAAAGGTAATCGTTAGTTTTATCTTGTTCCTCTTCTCTTTTTTTCTTAATGGAATTTTTCATGGACAATTGTATTTCAAATATGTTTATTTATTATATACGATCGTTTCGTTGATTGCATCATAATCCCGATTGAATTAATATACCAACACTATTTTCGTTAAAATTTATCTTTGATAAAAAAAAAATGATTTTCATCAATGATCTGTCCTTACGTGCAAAACGTAACTTTCAAGTATAAAGTCAAATATAAAAAAATTTTAAAGTTAATCAATGATGAACATTAATGCTTACCTAATATTTCGATCGGCTTCATGATGATTGTTCGCTAATATACAACGACTTTATTTATTAAACAAACTCGAACGTTTTTATAGACACGTTAAATGTTCTTCGCGACGTACGAACAAAGTGAGTACGATAGAGTTCGCTAAAGAGTAAAACCGGTCGAGCATCGGCCGCTGTGTAAAACTTGAAGAGTATAAAAGAGGAAGAGTGGTGGAAAAAGAAATATGGTGGGGAGAGGGAAGAATAGAATCGTTGAAGGAAACTAACAGTTTATGTGACTCACGTAAGAGTATTTCTTTCTGGAGAATGTTTATTGTGTTAATTTTTAATGACTTCTTAATAGTATACGTGACGAAATTAACTAAGAATAGAAATCGTATATTGATATAATATTAACATATCCAGCTCCTTTCATGACTCTCCAGGAGATCCTCGTGAAATCCTTTGACGTCGAACGTTAGATAAATCTTACTTTTATAGATTATATCTTGTAAAAATTTTCCCCTTATAATCATCGATACAGTGTCGTTTGACCACAATGACTCGTTAAATAGATCAATTAGATAAGAGGACGTATAATTCAAAAACAAGACATAAAAATTAGAATATCCGTGAGACGGGGATTAGAAAGAGGATTTTACGGAAAAGAAATTCGACGAGAGAATGTTACAATACTGTTTGTTAGAGTTTATTAACGATGAAAATTATTACGATCACAGTTTCATCATGAGATGCATAAATAGGAAAATCGGATATAGGAACTTTAAGCAAGAACGAATATGATAACTACAACTATAACAAATTTAATTGATAACAATAATCGTTTTTCTTGGCATTTTATTGTTTATTATTTTGATTTACTGCGTTTTTCTTGTTGCATGGCGTTATACTTATTGTACGCTCTCAAAATGTACACCGTAGCTGCATTTAAGCTTTCGGGTGTAATGTAGGCTCGTGCCAGATCCGCGACCTGTTCTTTCATCTGTTAAACATAACGGATATGAAATAATTAGCATAGATCTTTTAATAATTAATTAGTACGTACTAGAGAGAAATGCAAATTCCATCTCGTTACCTGAGAATTGTACAGCGAGAGATCCAAAATATTATTAGAACAGATCGATGTGAAAGTGCATATTAAAATAGTAATAACACCACCCACGGCGAGAGCAAGTAAAAAGTATACAAGGTAGGTCCCAAATTGAGTTCCATATACCATAATGCTTGTAGCCAAAGGAATCAAGCTTGTTGCGAATCCAGAAGACAACTCGTGCTTTTCTTGAGGAGATGCTGTTATCGGGACTTGATATTCTTCTTCTTGTAATCTCGATTGAACAGGATCTCCATTCTTTATATATTCAGGATAGCTTGGATATTGATATAGCACGGGCGATAATTGACTTCCTTGCAAATACGTATACGTTTGCAATTGATTATCGATTTGATTCTGAGCGACCGTCGATTGTTGCAATTGCTCTTGTGGTTTTTGAGTTGATTGAAAATTGCTGTTACGTTTTACGATCGAACCCGCCAATCCCAAGCCAATCAATGCAGATATTATTAAAAAACGGAACATATTGTTCCTTTGATGTAAATCCACACTTTGCTTTAATGAGAATCTACAAATTAAATATATATACAAAATAAAATATTATAACTTATTGACGATGTACTTACGTTCTTTCTTGTAGATAGGTGAAGTACACGAACTTTTCAAACCGTTCTTCTCCGTTTAACGTAGTTCGGCAAATGACGAATATTTTCGTACCTTCTGCTTATATAGTACAGGCAGAATTTGCAGGTACATTTCTGTGCACCGTTTTTCTTTCTTTGATAGTTCATCCCTTGCTGATTAAGGACAGCACTTTCACTTGACAGAGCATACCTGCTCCTCTAAAACGACTTAATCTTACCCATTTTTCTACACGAAAACTGTGTACTTCTTACCTTGACTAATTTCTTAAGACTTTTACGTGTTATTTCTAACAGGAATGAGAAATAAATAATATATGTTTCATACTTTTTTCTTTTGAAAAAATCATTATAATATTTGTTATTGCGGTATATAAATTATACAAAAATATCATATCCAAAATAAATGGCACATTACTAACGTAAAAATGATCGATTATAGCTAACGGCTACCAAATTCATACATAAATACGTTCGTGCATTAATCTTAACCGACTATTTATTATTATCCTCTTCGATACCGTTGACTCTTTATGTTTATTTATTTTAGTCGCTTGTCGTTATTTATTAATTCCACTTCTCAGATTATTTTTTATCTAGTTTTAAACAAAAATAGAAAATTTTATATGAAATAATAATATTTGGTTGGAAATTATGTATTATGTAAAAATATCTCTCGCGTTACCATCAAGTGACAATACATGTCGCGGTATCGAAGATGATAAAATAATATTTATATTGTATAACAGAGACGTACAAAGTTCGCTCGTGAGAATTTCCGATTGTTCCTTATTTCTATTTTTTTTTTTTATCTAAGTATGTACTTAACGTCTTCTCGCTGCTACCATATTCGAACAGTATAACATTTGTTCACTGTTGTTACATTGTACGCCACGATCTTACTAGGTTTTGATGTACAAATAAAGAGTTTGCATATGAGTTCGCTCATTTCAATTATAACATTGGAAAACGCTAAAATAATTACACACGAGCATAAACAATCAAGGGTAGCGATGGTGGGAGAATTATTTTTCTATTTTTTCGGCGAAAAAATTTGCACGCGTCTGCGATATACGATATAATATTTTAACGAGAAACGATATTCCCATTCAAGGTTAAATAAATTTTATTATTGAACAATGCTCTACCATCTATAAACATTTTCGTAAAAAAAATAAATAACAGTAAAAATATTACATTAGGTGTAAAATTAAAAGTAACGGTATCAAAGATAAATTTTCTTGATTTCCATCCTTCACAATTTCGTATAATATATAATAACATTTTTAATCTTACACTCTATGTATAACGCAGTACAAAATTTTATGGATGTAGTAAACCTTTCAACATCATCGACTCTTCTTGAATTTCTGTACGTAATCTCTCAGTTTCATCCTCGCTACTCGTAGAAGTATCTAATACCTCCAACTTTTTCCTTTTTTTTCTATGTTTCCACCCTCTATTCTCTGATCTGTTAGATTTAATTCGTTTCCTTTTCCTGTTCTCTAATATTTTCTCTGCATCCTCCAATATAGAATATCCGTGAGTATGTTTACTCTCATCGACATCATCTCGTTCGCCATTTATGCAGAAAGAATCCTAAATAAAATAAATATTATATCTGTTAAGTGAGAAGTATTAATTATGATATGTACACATCAAATATGAAGTATTAAAATTAACCTCAAGATATGTTTCATTGGCCTGAGAACAAGGTTGAGAATATATATCTACCATTTTATTAAGTTCTTGGGGTTCTTTAAAAACAAAGGCACCGGGTCGTTTGATAGGACTTTTAACGGCTTGTAAATATAAAGCATGCATATCATCATCCGTTGCGTGTTGAGTGTAACTAACAAAATCTGACAGATCCTCGTCTTCGCCAGAACTTTCGTCGGAACTATTATTAAAGGATACTTCTGCCTCATTATCTATATATTCGCATTGACTTTTCATATTTCTTTTATCTTTTATTGATTGACTTTTTTGCGAGGAATCCCTTGAAGATTCGATATGCTTCGATCGAGTCCTCTGACTAGTTTTATTAGAATACTGTTCTTTTAAATATCTATCTGGGGCTTTAAAGGAGCTTAAATGTTTTAACATCGTCCCTCGTGCTTCAACTTTATCTAAGGACTTGTCTTTGAAATTGCTACTACCTGGAATAGACGTATCATTATTTCTACTTTTCTGTTCAGAGAAATAACTAGTTTCCAAGTCATTTAATTTATTTATATCGTTTAAATTTATAACAAAATCATTTTCAGAATCATTCTGATCGTCCATGGAAATGGAATTAGAAAAAGAATGTTTTATAACAGACAATTTTTTTGATAGTCGCAAAGAACTACTTTTAGTATGTTCTTTCGATTTGGGCTTCGGATTGAATGATATCCATTCGTCGCTATCCGTATCATTCCACGTAATATCATCTACGAAAGATGATGCCGCAGTATTGGTATTGGTATTGGTATCTTTTACCGTTAAATTAGCGTTAGTAGAATTGTTAAAGTATTTGGAATTTACAGCCGAAATAGATGATACTTCAAAATCATTATTCCATTCAAAAGCATCAACTTTAAATTGATTATCACTTATACGTTTTAATTTTTGAATAATATTGAGTTTCGGTTTTGGTAAAGTTTCATTTATCGGATTTTCTTTGTTCGATGATTCGTTGCCTGCAGTATTAATTTCCGAATCTTCTTCCAGTTCTGATGCAAATATATCATCTTCTGATTCATAGTCATTTATTTGTAGATTACTTTGTAAGTGCGATACATTATTGGTTGATGTATATTTAATCTTCTGTGCTGCATATTGACCTGTACCTTTTATTTCTGCAAGCGCAGGTCGAGCATTCGCGTTTGAATTTATTTTTTTTATTTCATTAACAGCTTGAGTTATGGAAAACATACTCTCGCAGTGCTTTGAATGTTCTTCCTTAGCTTGCAGTTTCGGTAATGTTAAATTATTTCTTTTTTCATGTATTTTATTTGTTGTCACTATTTTGGAAGAATCGTTGGTCGATGAGTCCAATTTCATTAATTCGTTGTTTTCGACATTATCAGTGTTCAATTCATTGTTTTCTAAATCATTATCGATTGACTCAAATGAATCATTGAATATATCTTCAAAAAAGCTACATTCAGTATCCATTGGTACATTACGATTTGCATTTGGATCATTAACATCGTTACGCTGTTCGCTATTTCTTACATTTGGTACAGATTCTGTTTTGCTGTGTTCTGCAATATTAACATTAGTATCCAGATTATTTCCATCATTTTCATTAGGATCTAACATTGTATCGTCAGAATCAGTACTTTCGTCAAGTAGATCTTCAAACCTGGATTCACTAACGTTAATACATTCATCCATTTTTGTGTTTACTGGGCTCATAATGTTATATTGGTTGTTACAGCAAAAATTGTTGTCATCATAATCGCTTTGAGAATTTTCTTCTGGCAATTCTAAGTTTAGTTTAATGTTAGTTAAATAATTACCCAAGTCATCAAGTATATCCAGACTAGGTACAGTGAAATCAACGAAACTTATAATTGATTCATTTAAAGACACGTAAGTCATATCCATTTTAGGTTTATCGAGTTTAATTTCCTCTTCTGATTTCTTCATAGCACACAATGTTAAAAAATCAACTGCTTCAGTATCACAAGTCAGCAATTTAACGTTCGATGCTTTTATTGAATTAGTTTTATTATTTAGATCAGTAGTTTCTATTATAGTCGGTTTCACAAGTTCTACAATATCATCATCGTCATCATTATTAAGCTGTTCATTAATTTTTGTATTTATGAGAAATTTGGACAATGAAGGTTGATTCGTATTTTTTATATCGTTTGTCAAAGCTGAAAGAAATGAGGCCCATTTTTAATTATTATTAATAATATAATGATAAAACATAATTCACTTGTAAGAAAAATTATCGTACTGAAAATATTTACATTGTTTGGTATTTTTGGCTTTATTTATCGATGTCTCTGTTGACTTTTTATTATCCACCTTCATGGACTTTTTATTATTCACCTTCATGGACTTTTTACCTTTTTTCTCTGGAGTTTTTGGTTGTACATTTATATGCATTTTACAACATTGTGGACTACATACGTTTGGTATCATCCGAGGATTGCTTTGATATAAAGAGGAAACAATATTGCTTGTATTAAGAATTTTACTGTTTAAAGATTCTCTTCTTGCTATTGTAGATCTTAAAGCCTGCAGATTCATAAAACAATGCATATTGTGTATATGTATATATATATATATATATATATATATATATATATATTATTTGTATTTAGAAATAAATATAAAAAATATAATATTATATACTTCGTGTTCTTTGCCATCTGTAACAAGAACTATTATATGACCCTCTCGTTTTCGTCCAGTTCTTCCCATTCTTTGTACAAGACGAGTAGGAGATTTTTGTGATACATCAAAGCATATTATCAAGTCTACTTCTCCGACATCTAATCCTTCTTCACCTATATGAGTGAAAAATAATTGTTATTATCAATTTCATTAAAATACATACAAATTTACTGTATTATAATATATACCTATACTTGTAGAAATGAGTACATTGACATAATTTTTTCTGAAATCTTCTATTGCCTTTACTTGATTTTTCTGTTTTTGTTCAGCTTGACCAACAAACATTTGTGGTCTTATCAAGGGTCTTGCTTGTAACAATAATACATATACCTCGCTGACAATCTCTCTATACTATACTTAAAATTAAAAAGGCTACTGTTGAAACAAATATTTGTAAAAATATATATTTATATAAAATGTACGTATATATACAAACCTCTACAAACACTATAGCCCTTGTATCATTTCCAGTATTACTTGCTCTCTTGAAATGATGCAATAATAATTCTCTTAATTTTAAAAATTTATTATGTCCAAATACAAGATCATTTGGAATCTAAAAATATAAAAACGTTATACGATATGATAAGTCAAACGGTGAATAAAATATTAAAACTTATAATAAATTTAAATACTAACTTCAGGAATATTTCCATTAATAAATAGTTGAACGTCAGGAAATGGTCCCAAATATGTTTGAATTTCTTCAATTAATTCTTGTAATTGAATTTCACTGTTCATCCAAAATTTATCAGAATGATCTTAAAAAAATTAAACGTATTAGGTATATTACGACTACTATTAAAATTCGTATTAAATAAACACATACTTTGATAAAACTTATAAAAGGCACGAAGTCCATGGCGAACCATTAATTCATAAGCATGATACATTGTAAGGAGTATATTTAATGTTTTTTTAATTTGGCCATTATTTCCTGATTGATTTGTCGTCTTTTGAAATTCTCTCATTATCATAAATATCTAGTTATACAATATGTATTACATTCTTTTAACATATTAAAACATCAAAAATATGATTTAATTATTATTATATAAAAAATAACTTACTTTGCCTTTAGAAATATTCGCAGTTTGTCCATGAATAACGTTACATCTAATGAGTAATTTCACATGACGATCCATTATATTAATGTATCTCTCTTTATACTTTTCTAATTCTTCACCAAGAGGTACTAAAATAATATCTGTCTTTCTTCTATTAATATATGGCGTTATATCTGGAGATGTCTCATCTCTTAATTCTATGTGTGAAATGCGTAAATTTTGCACTATCTATAATAAAATAAATTTTAGGCAAATAATAAATTAATAATTTAAAGGAACTGCTATTAAATTACCTGATGAACATTAGCAATTTTATTCCCTGGCGTTGCAGAAAGTGCTAGTATTCTAAAATATGGATTTTTCTCGCTCAATATACGGATACACTAAAAATATTACAAATCAAACAAAATAACTTTAATTATCATAAGTAATTAACTTTGTTTATCATAAGCAAATATAGAAAATCAGGTACCTCACAATATGAATGTTTACCCAACGCTCTATGTGCTTCATCTATCACTACACATTTTACAAGTTCACTGGGAAGGATATTATTTTCAAGATCATTATGAAATACTTGAGGTGTAGCAAAAAATATTCTTTTTTTAAACCAAGCTGTTTGACGTGCCTTATGATTTACACTACCTATTAAAAGAAAAGAAAAAAACTATTGTATTAATTATAATCTTAAGGAAATTATATTACTGCTTAGATTGAATAATGTGGACATTACAAGTTGATATTTTATGAAATACCTGTGAGTTCAATACTTTCTGTACTTGGAATACCCATTACATTATGACACGCATCAATCTGTTGAGCAACTAGGGGCTTTGTTGGTGCAAGGAACACAACTTTTCCACATGGATACCATCTCCAAAAATTATACATTACCACAGCAGCGATAAATGTTTTTCCCAATCCTAATAACAAAATAAATGTTCTTAATCTCTAATCACTTTCATAGATATACTTATAAAAATTATTTTTAGGAAATAACAAAAAATTATCTTACCAGTTGGTAGACATATTAAAGTATTATAATATAAAGCTTTATTAACGATATTAAATTGATATTCTCGAACAGGATAATTCTCTGGATATATCCATATATTTCCGGCAGACAAATCAAAACCATTTGTCTGTGAATCGGTTGAAATGTCAGGATTCTGCATAACTTCCATTTCATTAAGTTCTATATAATTAAACATTACAAAATATACCTTTATTGCATCTTAATAATTTTATACTAACATAGTAATAATATACCTAAGTCATTCATGAGTGAAATACGAATTATTTCTAGTGGAGATGAAAAAATACATAAATTTCAAAATGCAATGATAACACATCTAACTATGCAGCATTAAATAGGTTATCTTTCAGATAATAAAAATTAACATGCAAGGTTCAAAATTTCACTGCATTTTATGTCATCGTATCGATTCAACAGTATAGTTTTATATTTATGTTTATCAGCGAAAACAGTATACTTTTATTATCTTTATCACATGCCAGTTTGATAAGAATACCTTCTCTGTTCTTTGTTTCATAAAAATAAACATAGTTTCATCACAAAACTATACTTTTTTTCATATTTGATCTATGTATATATGAAATACTAACATCAAATAAACAATAACATCACACAAAACAAGATTTTTTGTTTGACAATTCATAAGAAACAATGTGATCATGGACCTACATGGATCTAACTCCATTTTGAAAACGGTTAGAAAAAATTAACCAATCGTGATAAAGTATCTCGAAGTGATCAAACACTTGATAGTGATAAATGAAACTCATGAGAGTCAAAGATGGTCAAAGATTCTTAAATCAATGTAATATTAAAAAAAAAAAACAATAATTTAGTACATTTTCTGTAACGTGTATACAAAAATGGTTTTAAGATTCAGGTTTATGGTTAATAACATATGAACAAAAGAGGAGATACGTAATTTCATAACTTATTTGTATTCATTTTTATCATAATTTAATACTTTCCTCTTTAAGTACATTTTTGAAGTATAGTGTACTCATTTGTAATATCGAAAAATTATTATTTTCATTTTTCAACATTTATTTGATTGCGAAGTTGAAGATTCTGATTAAACAAATCTACAGAATTTTTACATATTTTTTCAATATGATTTACAACAGAGATAATTATCATAATTACGTATATACCTTGTACACATGACATTCTTAAATGAACTTACATACATTTTGACATACATACATATATACATTTGAAGATAATAAACTTGCAATGACCATATAACATTCTGTGTATATAGCATATACTTTAATTTATTATATGATTAGATGTGTGCCTTAAAATTATAATGATGGAATGATCTATAATGATTCAAATATTTCATTGTCAATTCATTGAATTTATATACAAGCTGCCTTATGTATAAGTTTATTAATCAAAATGACATAAAGGAAGTATTTAGTATCTCAGATGACTTATGTATATATAACTGTAACTTTTCTATATGGAGACTCATATTTTAAATATTATATTTTTTTTTTGTGTGCAAGTATCATACATCTTTACATTATGCATAAAAATATAAATTATTTTCATAAAAACGTATATATACAAATGCACCTGATTCATTCTTAAATAAGACTCACATTTGAATGATAAAATAGAAAATGATAAATTTTTGAGGATCTTATATTGGTATTACTTTAATTAGTATCAATCACATATGCCTCATAGAAAATATATCGATAACAGTTCTGTAAGTTTTATATGGATTGTGTTTGTGTATAATTTTTTGAATGTTGGCTGTATGAATGTTCATGCAAGGACACTTAAAGCAAGGCACAGATATATTTGTGGCATTATTTCAATGGTTATAATATCACATAAAAAATCTGTAATATTTAACATTTGACAGGTTTTCCACTGTTTAGGAATAAAAAATAGTTGCACTTTCCAGCCATAGAATTGATGGTAGCCAGTGATCTTGTGTGATTCTTGTGTTGTTTTTTTTTTACAATTATAAGTATAGTAAATATAGAATTTATATCTGTCTTTTAATTAAAATAAAGACCATATTATGTATATATTACACAAATTTTATATCTGCTAAAATACAGGTAATATTGCAAACTAGATATCATTACTTTCACTTAGGATTGAAATTAGCAAATATAAGCTCATATAAGTATAAAAATATAATAAAGCAATTAAATGGAAGAAGCCACGCTTAATATACTTTCAACAAACTATCTTTTTTTTTACATGATGTGCGTTTGAAAAATTTTTCAGTACTGCTTATTTTAGAACCAGACCTTTCTCAGTCTCCAATATTTGAT
This sequence comes from Dolichovespula media, assembly GCA_911387685.1. Classification (NCBI taxonomy): domain Eukaryota; kingdom Metazoa; phylum Arthropoda; class Insecta; order Hymenoptera; family Vespidae; genus Dolichovespula; species Dolichovespula media. The sequence goes on along the minus strand of OU426861.1, from coordinate 1,305,386 downwards.
TAATTATTATAAAGAAGGCATACCTTCTTTCTGCTGAAGAAGATATATCTTCTTTCTTCTGAATTAGGTACATGTATAGCTTAAATATACCATACAAGAAAAGAGAAATATATCATATAGAAGAAGTTATATTAATGTAGGATGTTATATCATTTTTTTTTCTTTCTTATTCATATCTCCATTTTTTTTTTTTTATAGTAATTGTAATCTGTTGTGATTATGCGGGCATATGAGATATATGAGTTGATAATAGATAATTGTTTCCAATTGGAATTTTTCGTTTTTCCGAGACTTGATCGGTATCATTCAACAGAAATGAAAACTTCGAATTCCAATCTCGATTAAAAATATTTTCCAATTGTTGTCTTATACTTTCATGATTTTTATGACCAACATCTTCAAAAACCGTTCCAATTCCTAAAAAGTAATTAAAAATAATGTTAAATAAGTAGAAATAGTTATAAATGTATTTAAAGAAATTTTACCTGCTGTGTTTATAAAATAGTCACCAGACCAATTACTTGTACCAATGTATGCAGAAATATCAGTGACCATATATTTGTTATGGTTGACTCTTGAAAATGGTATATTGTCTAATTCCGGAGAAGTGGGTACTATAAATCGTTTCTAAAAATATTAAAGTATATTTCATTTAGTGTATCGTTTTTCTAAACTAGATATTAAAATAATTCCCATAATACAAGAATACTCACTATTTCAATTTTGACATTTCTATAACTATTCGTCAGTTTTTCCAATGATCTAAGAAAGTAACTTTCAGATGCTCTCGAATGTTTCCACAGCGATATTAAGAGTTTGATCGTGACTTTACGCTCGATAGCAGCTGCCCTTAAGGCATTGTCTATTACTGGCCAATATCTGGAAAAAAATGAAGAATGAAATTGAAAACAAATGAAATAAAATAATGTAACATAATATAATATAATATAATATTAACAATGTAACAGAAATACTTACTTTACTTTCGGAGTATAAATAATCAAGGGAAAATAATCCATTACGGATATATAAATGAATTTTTCTGCTTTTTCTATGCAATGTAAAATGGCATCTATGTCGTTACTTCTACCACTGGGTGAAAATGGAGGTGGCGAACTCTGAAAAGAATATTTTATTCATTATTAATAACATCGTACATATATAATGTATTCGTATTTCAATATCTTAATGGAGCAAGATACTTACGGCAATAAACGTTTTGTACTTGTTACCCATTAAGCTAAAATTCATAGGATTATCGATATTAATTTTCGTATTGACGGAATCCGGCCACGCTGGTGGTATTCTGCCATCTTTCCCTAATTGCCAATAGATCTAAACGATGGAATGGATAAATATCTAAATATCGTATATATATATAGGATAGTAATTAAATTTATTTTATCTTTATAAACGACTAACGTCAAAAATCTTAGCATAGTCCGTCGCCAAACATGAACAATTCAAAGCGATCAATCCAAGTTCTTTCACTTGCGTAAGAGATCGCCAATCCATGTTGGCCGAGCCAACATATACATGTTGTCTGTCTATCAGCCATAATTTAGTATGAAGCACACCTCCACCTAATAGTCCAACAAAATTCAAACTCCTTACCTGGAAAAAAAAATAAACGTGCTTGTACGATCCACAGTTACATATTCTATTAAATAACATAAATTAAATAGAGCAATGCGAAACGAAAGTTCAAAGTGCACTCTACCGAGATACGACACGTGTTATCGGTCCAAGAGTAAATCGTGACGAAGTAGAGAAATTGGGTTAATAAGTAAACATAAAATTAGGTTGCACCCGCATAGTGTGATGTCCTCGTTAGGCATAGAAGAGACGGGTAGACAACGAAGTAATAGAAATTTACTGGAGTGTTCGTTAAACCGATCGGTAACGCTTCAATAGCAATCGTGCTTCAACGAACAACGGAACAAATGGAATCGTAGGACTCACTTGTGCGTGTGCTTTCTTAGTCAGTATTTCGGTATCGACGTTCGGATACAAATGAGAAGGCATGTTTTGCGCGATCTTCAATGAAATTTTTCTATCACGGCCTGCTTCTATTAGCGCTTGGAATACTGCCTCGCCCTAGAAATCAATGAACGTTTTCTAACATCATAAATGATGAATCTAATATACATTATAAATATTAATTAATAATAATAATAATATATATATATATACAAATCGTTCGTTTTTACCTACCTCTTTCGCACTGTCATCCGGATAAACTTCTTGTCTTCTCATGGTCCAATACAACGATGCTATCTCTATCGTGTTTTCGGCCATTGCGATTAGATTCATCCAAGAGTCGTATGTAGTCTCGTGTAACACCGTATTATTGCTATAATTCAATCCAATCGGTATGGATTCAACGAGAGATATACTACAGCTATCCATACAAGTTAGTTCGGCATCGATGCTCGTCGAATTTAATACAAATTTATCCGTGGCATGATCGAGAAGGGGTAACAGTACGACGAGAACGATGAGTATCAAGATAACCGTTATTGGTATGCAACTTGGTCTGCACCATCCTTGTGCACCCCACCTTTTTTAACAATAATAATACAAACAAGAAAATAGTACTAACAATAATAATAATAATAATAATAATAATAATAATATAAAACATGAGTACGAGTAAAAAAATTTGCTCTTTTCCTACAAAAAAAAAAAAAAAGAAATCGTTTAATGATCGCATCGTTATTATTCGTTATCACTCACTTCGCGTTAGTGAGAGGATCGTCTACGTCGGTTCGCAGCATGAATCCAGATTGGTCCCATAACTCTAAATCGTCATCACCTGCCGACGAATTAACGTCCAATCTTGCATTTTCAGAGACCGTCTGAAACAAGATTCGATCGTACGAAGGATTTTCATTAACGAAACTCGTTGCGACAGTATCATATGAAAACGTACGTATGTTGATATATTCACATATTTTCCCCTCTTTCACGTTATTATTTATCATTATTGTATTATATTTTACATTTTACAGACGGCAGCTCGTGTCGTTGATCGTTTCGACGTCGAACGTTTCAAGCATCGATTCGTCGGTATTCTCACTAATCGCGTTATCGTAATAACATGGTGGTGCGCGCGAGCGCGCTTGCGACAGTAATGAGGTGATTGATAGAAACGGGGAAGGGGGAAAATGCATGTCAATGGAGCAAATGATTATAATGACAGATGGCGAGGCTCCGCTATGGGAAAAAAGAATGGCTCCGAGAGCTTTACTAATCGAATCTCCCGTTACCCGATGGTAAATTAATTCGTTTTGGAAAATGTGTTGATGTATAACGTATGTATGCCACGTATATATGTACGTTGTATTATGGACTCAAAAGGAAAACCTTTCACGAGATTTATTTGATTACGAATGTGATGAAACGAAAATTTTAGTACATGATCAAAAAGAAAAAAAAAAAGAAAAAGAAAAAAACAGACCGTGGAACCTAATATTTATTTTTTTTCCTTCACAATTAACCAAAATGTTTCGACTTTATTCTTTCTTGTTGGAAAAGCATTTTTTACCGCTACATGACAATAACCCTTTTGACATAATTGAATTACGAATATGACGTTCGCGTGTAATAACAAACAAAGAAAAGAAAAAAAGAAATGAAAGAAATATAACGTCCACCTTTTTTTTTCCTTTGCGACATCCAGGACGTTCTGACGCTCTCTGCTTTGTCTTGTGATTTTTAATAAGCCGTTTTATCCAATAACTTTTTCGAAATAAAAATTACGAATATGACGTTCGCGCGTAATATTAAAAATGAGGAAAGGAAGGAGTGAAAATAAAAGGGGGAAAGTGACGTTCGCTATTTTTCTTTTCCTGTTTTCTTTTTTTTTTTTTACAATAGCCAGAAAAGGTTTCGGTTCGTGAGCTCGATTTTCCACGGTACAATGTGCGAACGACAATGTGCTTATCGTTTTGCGCGAACGTATTGCGTAAGGCAGTTTAGTAAAAATGACTGCAAAAAGGAGGAGAGTCGATAGAACGACCGACTAGGAAGTCTGTCTGAGGCAGATAAACGAACGAAAGGATGAGTGATGTGTGAATGGAGCCTCGTGGTAAAAGAAAATGTCTACATTCTCTCTCTCTTTCTCTTTCTCTTTCTCTCTTTTTTCTCTATCTATCTCATTCTTTCTTTCCTCAGACGGTCGTATTGAAAAAGATAAAAACGGTGTTCCAATTTCGTCATCATCTACGGTCGTCGCCGATGGGTGACATCAAATTTTTGTCTTCTAGCTCAATGGAACAATACATTGGCTAGCACGTTGTCTGGTTCCGACACAAACTAGGTCACTGACTCGTTATTGTTTTTGCGATTATTCCAAAGTTATCGGATTAATATGATAATCATGATTAATGCAACGTTTTCTTTTCTTGTATAAAAATAATAATAATAATAATAATAATAATAATAATAATAATATCGTTTATAATAATATTTATAATCGATACTCGTTAAATAATAATAAGTTTGAGAATGTAATATTTATGAGTTATTTTTTTATGATATTAAATGGAATTAACGAAATTGATCATTTTTTTCGTTTATGTATATTAATATATAAGTAAGATAAAAAAAGTTGGAAGAATCATTGATCATTTTTATTATTAATTAATCATGAACTCGATTATTCGATAAGAATAATAATTAATCGTTTATTTTGAAATCGTTTTGTATTGATAATATATATATATATATATATATATATATATATATATATATATATATATATATAATAAATCTTAGTCAAACTTTGATTTCCGACTTATAAGATGATAAAATAAGGCAAATAAGAAATTTCGGAAGTAGGTCGATAGCCAAGGTACTTCCTTTCGAAATTCATAAGAAAAATTGTTGTCTCGAGTCAAAAGAGAAAAAGTAAAAGAGTTAGTAAAAGTTTTTTTTGACATTATCGCCGATATTTTTTACGCGGTTGAAAGGAAAATGTGGCAACGCGGCACCTGGCACCACGTTCAAATGTCAGTTTTCGAGGCTGATGCATATTTGATGAAGCTTTCTGCTTCATCGCGGTGGAGCTTCGGCAGCCTTATCGATCTATTTTAATACATTTTGTCACGAAATGAAACCTTGGCCCGGTCGACTTCGAACGGGAAAATGTGTCCTAAAACAAAACTGTTCTAATCCTAATGTCCTAAATTACATCCGAAATGCGGTCGCAACTAAGATTCCTCCTGTATTTCTTCTTCTTCTTTATTTTTCTTTTTTTTTCTAATTTTTTTCTTTCTGCGACGAAACACGAAAACGTTCTTTCTCTTGGGTCTATTTTAAAATTCTATTACGACTTTATTTCGTGTTTAGTTACTACGCTCGAAGTAATTACATCTCGTTCTGCGTTGTACGAACCGTTTAATTATCAATTGATCGATTTTCGACGAGCCCTCAATTTCAAAATTGTTTCTTCGCCTGACGTTAAAAATACCGCGTAACCATAATAACGCTCGGCGTAATTTACGACGGTGGTGTATAACTTTGAAATTACGAAGAACGGACCGCCGAAAAATTGATAGCCCCAACGTACCTGTTACATACGCATAAGAAGGAATGTAAGTAGTCACACACCTACAACGTGATAGTTTCGGTGCGATGGGGTTAAAGTTGTTTCGGAAGGTCCGTGAGTAATAAAAATGTCTGGGAGTAATAAAATAGACTCGACTCGATTTCCGAATTCGCGTAAACACGTATATATATATGTATATATGTATATATGCATATATATATACATATACATATACATACATATATATATATATATGCATATGTATGTGTGTATGTATGTATGTGTAAGGAATAGGAATTATTATACGTTTCGGTATCTCTCAATTTCAACGAACACGCGATCCTTTTTTGATATATGTATATATTTTTCTTCTAATGTTTCTCCGATTTTTCATTTCCTGTTTTTTATTTTTTTCTGTTTTTTGTTTTTTTTTTTTTTTGTATTTTTCTCTTCTCTTTTCGTTACCAATCGAATCTCAAGAGATTTAGAATAATCGAACGGTACGTTCGTATGTCCCGCGAGACGTCCGACGAGAATCGATTCGAATCGATATGGACAGATGATTAATGCTCACGAAGACAATATCCACGCTATTTCGTGAGAAATGATGCAGTCACTTCCTTCAAGGTTACCTTTTGCGGGGAACACGAATGATGCGTTTTAAACACGCGATAATGCGGGTATAGTGATATATATACATATGTATATTTATGGGTACGTTCGCAAAATTCCCGTTTCCCGTTTATACCAACTACGACATAGAACATCGTATCTACAATGAAATACAACGTCGTATCGTTTCCAAAAAAAAAAAATATTACAAATTAGAGTTCGAACCAATCGAACGGTAATTTTTCGATGTCGCAAGAGTATCATGCCAAGTTTTTCTTCTTCAAAAGAGAATGAGAAAGAGAGAGAGAGAGAGAGAGAGAGAGAGAGAGAGAGAGAGAGAGAGAGAAGCAGACTCCCGAGAAAGAATTTTATCGGCCGGAACACGTATTACTTTCAACCATAAATATCGATAGTACATAAACGTCAATTTATTTCTTTATGCCGGCGGCATTAGGTAGATACACTCAATCCCCTCCCTCCCCCCCCCCCGGCCCGCTCTTGGATGGACGTGAATACGAAATAGGAAAATAAAGGCGACGGATAGAGGATGTACGGGGGAAAATGCAAAAAAGCACTTTCTACCTTTCCATAAATCATTTTCCAATTTCGCTAACTCGTGCCCGAGTGCATCTATTTCGTATCTCTGACATCATCATCAAAAGGATTGATCGACAATGGAACGAGAAACAAGTGTTTCGCTTTTGCCTTCTCTTCCTTTCTTTCTTTCTTCCTTTTTTTTTTTGTTTCTCATTCGTTCTATCGTCGCCTTTCTCTTAAAATACTAATTTTTTTTTCGTCATGTACCAAGGGGTCTTAGGGAAGTTGATAGAGAGGGACTGGAGAAGAGGCGTGCTTAAGGGAATACTAATCGTGCCGAAGGAGTAAGGTACGATATGTAATAACGGCAATAACGGATTCCTCATTGCATATGGTATTATAATCACGAAACTATAGAATGAACTTTAACCGTGTTTCACCGACACTATCTCATCGTCGTCCTTGCCATCGTCTTTGTCGTCGTCGTCGTCAGTGCCACGGGAATTGGTTTTGATACATCAGATTATACTGTTCTGAGAACACATTGAACTGTTCGTGTCGATGAAGCTCGATGTAATAACACTTGGATCCCCGTAATTCTACGTTTCTACCTCTCCGTCCACCCCCGCTGTTACCGGTCTCATGGGGTTTTTCGGACTTTCGTCCGTTCTCATTGCTTTCGATCATGCACCTTTTCGAAGATGGAAAGAGGGAAACAGAGAAAGAGAGAGACAAAGAGAGAGAGAGAGAGAGAGAGAGAGAGAGAGAGAGAGAGAGAGAGAGAGAAAGTATGTTCGTATGCGTGAGCTCGCCTATATTAGGAAAAAAAAAAAGAAAAGACGTGTGTCCCTGGGTCGAATCGATTATTTACCGGCGAACGATGTCGACGCACGGCATGCAACTTCGACACCTCTTACCTTTCCCTCTCTCCCCCCTCCCCCCCTCTCTCTCTCTTTCTCTCTATTTCTCTTTCTTTCTATCTCAATCACTATAAATGCTGGCCCTTTTTCTCGAAAACTTCGGTATAGTAAATAAGGAAGGTACGAAGAAGGAAAGGATCGATGGGCGAGACCGTCGCCTGAAATTTGCCAATAATCTCTCTCAGGGGTGATTTTTATAGGATTAGTCGAACGGTGGGTGCGTGACGCGAGGAATATTTAGGGCAATATCGAAAAAGAGAGAGAGAGAGAGAGAGAGAGAGGGAAGGGAGCAACAGAAGAACAGGGAGGAGTGAAAATGAGTGAGAGAGATATAGAGAAAGAGAGAGAGAGAGAGAGAGAGAGAGAGAGAGAGAGAGAGAGAGAGAGAGAGAGACAAAGAGTAGGAGTAAACGAATAATTTTCTGTAGAGATTTAGATAATAAGTGTTTCGTTACGTGTAATACACGTTACACGTTACAATTTTGCTAGAGACTCCAGTTAACAAGTCTTGATTAAGGGCTTTCAAACTAAATTACATAACGACCGGATTTCTTGGGGTTCGATTTGTTTCCTATTATTTCGAATTATTGGATCGTATGAATGAACCGTTATAGACATAGCATAGGGAAACCTATAATAATACTCTTTCCAAGAACACACGAACATTTTTTCGTAGTACGTGTTAAGAGATAATCAATGTTATTACCCGAATTCGTTGTTCGATGCGTTAAATAACAAACTTTCGATCGGATTTCTTATGAAATGATTTCTAAGAAAAGAGATAAAAATAAATGTGGAGACATTTATATCATGGCATACCGATAATTTGTGCTTGATTCTGGGTGTCCTGCTCTTCCTATGCGGCAACAGAACCACAACGTCTTGGTCCTTCGTTCGTGGTTCGGCATATTTCGGATACGGTTTGCCCGTAGACGTTCCTCGTACCGAAGTGGACGTCGATAGTGCGGTCGATCCACCCGCGGTCGAATATTTCGAATATGCAACGTTCGTTACATTATTGCTTCCGCCTCCGTAAGAAACGTTATGCGTATTGTTTACCTAAAAGACGTATATGAAACAGAAGAAAAAAAAAGCAAAAATTATCTACAGAAAGAGGAGATTCCTTTCGATTAAATTACAATATATAGTTTCAACGTTATTTCCTTTGTTTCGTAATATCTTATCTTTATTCTTTAATTTAAATTACATGGACAGATATACACATACACGAATGAGGGAAGATAAAGTAAACGTCTCCGTTGGAATCATCTTATCAGCTACACTTTGAGACACGTATGACCGCGATCGTGTATATATCGCTGACCTTGCAAAGATACTATATGTTACGTATATCGCAGCATTTCTATGAAGCTGTCATTCAAACACCCACGTACATCTATATATATATATATATAAAGCGCCGATTATATTTTCGTACGACTTATTTGAATATCATGCATATTACTTCATCCATTAAGATTATTGTGTTACGAGTACAGAGGGGTAAGAGACAGAGGTTACGAGGAGAAAGGAAGAGAAGCATGCAGCTATGTGGTTCATTGACACAATGCTTTGGAAAAGGGGAACAAGTTGACGTTCTTAAGTACAGTGCTTCGAATCGAATACTCACGAAAATAATCGTCATTTTCATGAAAATATCATGTATGCTCTCTGATAATGATTTTTATCGCGAGATAAAAAACATAAATATGTTATGAGGCGCGGACAAACAAGGCGGGTGAGGGGGGGGGAAAGAAAAATAAAAATAATTGTGTACACTACACGACACACTATTTCCGCGTGTAAAAACTCGAGGTAAACAAAGAGTTAAGCGTCGCATAACTGGCGACACAAATGTGCCATCTTTGAACTGATGGTCGAGCGGGAAATTCAAACGTGTCCATGATAAATCAATGTTTTTAGATCTTCACAGATGATTTTATCTTCTTTGGCTCTAGTAGCGTATATATTAATTCGAATAGAGATAGATAAAATCATAATCAAATATGCTTACTTACACGTGCACATACGTACGAGATACATAATAGATAGATCGATCGTGCATCGGGTGAACTTACCTGTACGAGTATGTGACAGGCTTGCGAGGCTATTTGA
>OU426861.1:1273151-1290651 GCA_911387685.1 Dolichovespula media | reverse complement strand
AGTTCTTCTCGTGGCGTTTCTCCCGATCGGACGCCGCCATTGTTATCGTCCGCGTTTGAGAAGAGAAGACGACGCTCGGTCGCGTCCTAGTCTGCATCTTCTTCTGCACTTGCCATTTTCTGCCATCTATCCTTCCTTCCTTCCTTCCCCCTCCCCCGTGATTCGACGAAATAAATAATTTTTACGTCTACTTCTCTCTCTCTCTCTCTCTCTTTCGCTCTCTTTTGTTTCTAACTTTTTTCCTTAGTAGAGAGAAATTAAAGGAAAGATCGTAGAAAAGAGGGGAAAAAAAGAACGCACGCACGCAAAAACACAGAAAGAAAACGCACACGGGGGAAGAAAAAAAGCCGGCTCATGGCAAGCAGCACGCCGATTATGACGAGGAAAAAGTGTACTACCGACGAATAACACGCCTCCCCCGTTTTTTTTCTTCTTTTTTTTTTATTCTCTCTCTCTCTCTCTCTCTCTCTCTCTTCTCCGACGACCCTAACGATCCCTCGCTTCTACGCCTTTGCGCGTTTGACAGGTGCGTTCGGGACGCGCGTGAACGAGTAAGAGAAGGACAGAAAGAAGGGACGATAAGATCAGTTAAGAGAGGAAGAGAGAGAGAAACAGACGGAGAGCAAAGAAAGAAAGAGAGAGAGAGAGAGAGAGAGAGAGAGAGAGAAAAGGGAGTGAGAGATATCCAGGCTCCTCGACACTCCGTGGAGTTTTATTGTTTTCCTTCTGCCAGTACTTGGAAGGGGAGAAAAGAGATCGAGTGAGAGTGAGAGAGTAAGAGAGGGGAGAGGGGAGAAAGAAAGGTCGTGAGACCGAGAAATAGAAGTGAAAGAACGAGAGGTCCGATCATCTCGTCCTTGCTTCTCTTCCTCGTCATCGTCATCGTCGTCATCGTCGTCATCGTCGTCGTCGTCGTCGTCGTCGTCGTCGTCAAACCAGCCCTGGCATTTTTCGTTGGTCATTCGTTAATTAACCACGTACAAATACATACACACGTAGATACATAGATAAATATCTCTTGCGATCGGGTTCCTCCTTGTACTGTTACGAGAAAAGGAATTAAAAGGACGTTGGAAGATCAAGGAAGTTTTGTAATAAGAAGGAGGGATAAAGAAGAAGAAGAAGAAGAAGAAGAAGAAAAGAATACATCAAGGAACCACCACCAGTGGGGGGTCTCGTGTACACAAAGTGTCCAGTGCATTATGTGATTGTTTTCCCAGCGACGCGCTTTCCTCGGCCACCGGTGATCGATTCGAAGAGCGTGAAGGTTAGTTCCTCTTTGTGCTTGAGTACTCTACCACCTACTCTTTTCTTTCTCTCTCTCTCTCACACACACACACACACACTCTCTCTTTCTTTCTCTCTTTCAGTACGAGGAAAAAGATCGACAGAGAAAGAGAGAATAAATAAATACGTACATATATAGGATACATACATTATACATATATATATATATATATATATATATATATACATTTGTATGCGTGTGTGTGTCGATAAATCGATGAATTTCCGTTCACAAGCGTGACCATTAGTAGTCGCTCGAGTATTCAAGACCATGTGCGTACAGCTTTTCTATTTCCTTTTCTCTCTCTCTCTCTCTCTCTCTCTCTCTCTGTTTCTCATTTTTTTTGCGCTTGAATTTTCGAACCATTCAAGACTGCTCTCTTTATTCTTTTCTTGTTCTCTCTCTCTCTTTTTCTCTCTTTCTTAGAGGGGAGAGGGTTGCGAGTTTCGCGCCCCTTCGCTCCCAACCTCCCGAGATCGTCCACGAGGGGACGCTTTTACTGGGCGACTTCTTTGGCCCGCTTTGTCCTTTTCGGTTTTCTCTTAGGTTCACTCTTAGGTTCTCATCCGAACTTACGGATGGATGATCTATCGCTGAATAGATCGAATTTGAATTTTTTCTTTCGCGAATAGTGGAAAAATATTTTTTCTTCTATTTTCTCACATATTTATATAGGAAATGTATATATCTGTATATATATGTATATATATACATTTCCTAGAAGAAAGAAAATAGAAGAAAAAATATTTTTCCACGATTCGCGAAAGAAAAAATTCGAATTCAATCTATTCAGCGATCATCCATCCGTAATGTATATATATAGGATCAATTGTTTATCAAAATCCAAAAAATGATCAGATTTAGGATTTATTTTTTTTTTTTATAACTAATTGAAATTACAATTATTATAAAAGATGTTTCAACCTACAGAACTACTTCTATTTATTTATTTACCTATTTATTATTATTATTATTTCATTATCGCAAACTAAAAATAATGATAACATGATCGCACTCAGGTATTCTACATAGATACATATTTCGGAATTTGAAAAGTAAGGAATGCTTTTTAAAGTATAAAATCCAATGAATGTTTATATTTTTATATATTGTATCTACTTACGTGGTATAAGCCTTGTGCTTTTTGTCTGAGAAAGAGAAAGAGAGAGAGAGAGAGAGAGAGAGAGAGAGAGAGAGAAAATATAAATGTTAAAATCGAATTGAAGAATTTTTATAACGTTTTCGGAATTAATTTCAGAACAATAAATTTATCGATTTGATTTTGCGATAAGTACAGAAAGAATATATCAATTTTATCTTAACATCCACGTATATAACGTAATTACCCAATTAAAACAATTTACATTTATAATCGAAGGGGCAGGTGTTTCGAATATTACACGATGCGCTCGAGGAAGCACGAAGTCGGTTGTTGAGATATATACCTACCTGCCTATCTTCGAAAGTAGTCGTTATAAAAGTCTCTTCGAAATTCTACAGACTCGGGATATCCAAGCGTCTTTCTTCTTTTCTCTCTCTCTCTCTCTCTCTCTCTTTTTTTTTTCTTTTTTCGTTTCTTTTCCTCGACTAATTCGATTCCCGTAATAATTTCGATCATTAGAACGATCTTTATCTACGACCAATCAAGGTTTCATTATGATACCGACACGCAAAGAATTTAAAGTAAAATAAATCATCCTCCATCAGAAGCTTTTCTTATTTCTTCTAATTTTTAATTTCTTATCTAATACCGATGATAATTTTGATGATGATTATGATGGTAATTATTATAAAAATATATAAATACTCTCCACTCCAAATTCAGAGAGCATACATCGATCCGATTACCGGTTTAATTATGAATTTTTCCATTGAGCAAGCCGACGATAGTCGGATACTTGATCCGTAATTTACGGCACGGAATTCTGTTATTTGCTCGTAATAGAGAGAATCGTATATGAGCATACGGGAAATATGTATATAGAAATACGCGGCTTATGTAAATACATACGTATGTACGTACGTACGCAGATGCATACACGTATTATATAGAGACGCACGAAATATTTGATACGGTTTCGCCTTGATTCTCGAAATTCTCTCTCCCTCTCCCTTTTTGCTCTGTTCTGGTCTGTTCTGGTATGTTCTGGCCTGTATCCTCTCTTGCTCTCCTTTATTCTCTTACGAATTTTCGAATTGCTTACTCTTTCATATCGCGTCATTGTAACTCTCTTAGAAAAAATGAATTTAGTTTTGTTCATTAATAATATAACCAATAATATATTTGTCTGTTTATTTGAATGATTCCATGCGAAATAAGAAAGACGAACTCGTCGCCGTGGTAGAAAACGTATAAGTAACAAGGTTATATCAATTGCATACTAGACAATAACAAGCCGGACAAAAGCCATCTGTGTCACTTACGTAATGCATGTCGATAGATATCGACGTTATGACACGTATACACATACATATTATATATATATATATACCTTCGATTCTCTAGCAATTATTCATATAACGTAGGCGTACGTTAGTCCTTTACTGAAACCCAATAAAGTTCATTATACCGATATTTTCCTATTGCTTGGGAAAATCGCTTCTGTATTCCAGTATAATTTTATATCAGGGTCAATTGCTTTGAATGATTGTTACCATTGGTAGTATAAATTACCGTTCAAAATCAAAGTCATATAATTCTTATTTAAATTTATTCTATATTCATATAAATGTTTCAGAGGTAACGTGATTGGTTTGAGAAAACGGCAGGGGGAATGGATTTTCTCGTTTACCGATTGTTAGCAGTGGTTGGTTAAGCGGTGAACTTTTTAAAAACGAATAAGCTACAGCTTGTTCAACACCTGGCACTCATTGGTATCATTGTAATACCAAAGAAAAGCATTCTATTGCTATACAAAAGAGAAAATTTTCGATTACGAACGACCACAGTTCCCTCTTTCTCTCTCTCTCTCTTTCTCTCTCTCTCTTTCATTCTTTCATTCTTTTTTCTTTCTTTCTCTTTGGTAAAGGAATCACGCTGGCTCGTAACAAAAAGCATAATAATCAATTTTCAAGCGTAGGACCAATTAGAGTGGACGATGCTCGAGAGTGTCATTAGATATATATATATATATATATATATATATATTTATATTTATATTTATATACGTATCTAGCGAATCCGGTGCTTGGCAATCGTGTTCCTATAGAAAACTCGATAATGTCACGAGAGTTGTTAGTATCAAAGACGAAGAAAAAAGAAGAGAGAAAGAGAAAATTACAGAGGTAATCAGGAAAAACTCGAGATATCTTGAAATGGGGGTCAACAATCTTTTCGCGTCGAGAGGTTCCTTTAAAATGATTAGGTGGTACACCATGTAAGCCATATTTCAATTTGTCGAGAAAGAAGATCGATATATACGTACGTACATAAGTAAGTACGTACATACGTACAATATGTTCGTATATTTTTCTCAATGAAATATAGAGTACATTATAAAGTTTATTGTTATATCGCCATCGAAATAAATTTCCTTACTCTTAGGTAGAATAATGCTTTTGCGTGTTCTATGCATGGTTTCAGCGAAGTGCGCCACGTTAATCGAGTTTTTCGACGATAAAGAAGGCGTTACGTGTCGTGATTCCGCGTGGGTGTCTAACGCGTACGGAGCTTCTTGTCGCTTCATTAAGATACACGACCAGCTTAATGATCTCTATGGAGATTCAACATAGGAGAAACTCACTCGACAATGAACACGAAGCCTTTACCGGGTAACAACGAGTTAAGAATCTTTGAATGAGCTCACTCGACTGTGATCAAGCAAAGGGGAGATCGACATTTTTCGTTTGACTTTCTACCACTTTCGATCTCGATCCTCCCTCCACTCATTGTTTCTTCATTTGTATTATATATTATCTATAAATTAATTCATCTTTGTTCGTTGATTGACCTTCTTTTTTTTCTTCTCTTTTGTCGTAATTACTTTTGGAGTCACTAATTAACGATATAACCTTCTTCTTCTTTTTTTTTTTTTTATTGAGCATAAAACATAAATTGATTGTATGTAACGTAGAAATTAATTAATCTTAAGTAGCACGTCGTCGATCGAATAATTTTTTTATTACCTCAGAACTCTATTCATCGATGTTACGTTCCCTTTTTATTCTATTGAACACGAAACGTATAAAATTAATTGTCATTTATGTAACGTGTGAACCAATTAATTTTTAAGTATCTCGTCATCGACTGAGTCATTTTTTGTTATTTTGGAGACTCCCGTCGACGATCACAATCTTTTTCTCTTATTGAACACAAGATCTATAAATGAATTGTACTGTATATAGCGTATCGACGATCGGTCAAATATTTTTTAATACTTTTAATATTAGGTTCTCTTGTTAAAGAGAAAATGTATATTTTTTAAATTGTACAACGTATGAACTAATTAAACTTGACCAGCAAGTTATCGATCGATTACTTTTTTGCTCCTATAGAATCACTTATCAGCGTTACATCCCTTTTTTACCGGACAAAAAAATATATCAATTAATTGTGACGCGCGTGTAACGTACGAAATAATTAATGTTAAACAACAACACGTCATCGTGCGGATCAAATTCCTCTTTCGCTACTTCGGATTTACGTTACATTTCGTTCGCGTTAAATTATTTTTTTTTTCTCGTCTTTTTGTTAATCAAATAAAATCATAAAAAAGAGAACGTAACTTATTAAATCTCTTCTCTTCTCGTATTTATTCGATCTCGTTCGATTTCGCATCATACGCACACACTGTTACTATTATATGTAACATTTCTATCTGTGATTTATCTTTTGATATAGGTACATGTTACATGTTACTAGACTGTGTGTAGATAAGAGAATACAATGCGTCGAGCCTGGTCGGGAGTAAATCGCATTGGGAGTAAACGCGAATCACCCTTAAACGTGCATACGTGCAGACACACTTACGCATTGGCGGCTAACGGCACGTTTCATTTGTTGGAATTAAGATTGAAAGGTACCGGAAGGACGGTGAATACAATTCTCTTAATATCATATACTTCGTAACCAGTGATTGCCGTAGATTATCATAGAATCATTTCTCCTATCTGACATGTCTTTTCGTTTTCACTCATAAATTTCGAATTAACGTGGTTAATGTCTTCGAATGTTACTACATCCTACATCGTTTTAACGTATACACATATACAACTTACACTTTAAATATTTAATATTACGAACGCATTATAAATGGCACATATCTCTTATCTTATCTTATCTCTGGGGAAACAAAATTGCGAGAGTCGTTTAGTGAGAATAGATTTTGATTGTATGATTAACTTTTAAGCGGATCAATGCAAACACTTTAATGAGACACATTATCGAACGGAACAAATAATTACATGATAAAAAAAAATATATATAAGATGGAAAAGTACGTTTATAAAAACATTTCTTTTTCTCTTTTATGAAATATTACATTAAATGAGATTTTAAGGTAAGCGTATATGTATGCGCGTTGGTATATACATAGGTGCATTGTTGGGTTTATGCTGGTTCGTTTAATCAACGCATAAAAAGAGGAGAATAGAATCAGGAATGTAGAAACTGAAAAGAAGAGAGAGAGAGGGTGGGGGAAGAGTGAGGAAGAGAGAGAGAGAGGAAAAGACAGGAAGAGAAAGCGCTGTCTCTAGCATGGTCATAAACAAAACTTAAAGAAACACCGGCACGGTACTTAACGAAGCAGAGTCGTACACGTGTACTATGATAAATAATGCATCCCTCGTCCCTTCCATTCACGTGGCAGAAAGCAGTAGGTACATACGTGGACGGTGCATAGTCCGGACGTATGTATGTAGTTTTGAGCCCGATCGAGAGAGCTTGGTCCCGTCCATAATAGACGTGCCTTTCACGACGTAAAAATCTTCCTAACTCGAAAATCTACCCCGTTTGTTTCCTATAAATACAATGAATATCTATACTGCTTTCGTGTAATACTCGTTTTCTTCTCGCGATTATTATTGTGTGCCCTTTTTTATTATTTATAATTCGTGTGGGGTTACGTGACCCTCTTCCCCCGTGCGTATGTGTTTTCGTGAGAATACCGCGAACGAATATTTTCCTGTTTTTCGAAAAATTGTAATTCCATTATCACGGTGCAATCGTTTGTTCTTCGATAATTTAAGTGAAATTCCATTGGAAGTTATAAGGTGCGTTTATTATCTACGCCTAAAGGATACTTTCAGAAAAAGGTAAAAATCGTAAAGAACGTTTCATCGACGTTTCATACCTACTTCACTTCTTTTCCCTTCTTCATTCCATTGACGTAGATACACGTAGGAGATATATGGCGCTTGGTTATTACTAGTAAGCGACATTTTTATCGAAGACAAAAGTTAGTTCGCTCGTTGGAATGGCCACGGTGTGTTCTCGTTCCGATGCGTTAAGTAGGTATTTCTGAGGATGACACAAGAAGAGGATGAGAAGAAGAAAAAAAAAAAAAAAAAAGAAATAAGAGAGAGAAAAGTCAAGCTGATAAAAGAGAAAGGCTAGATAGCGGAAAAAGGAAATGAAAAGTGAAGGGAATGTGGGAAAAAGTCCCCGAGTATGTAGTACGATCGACGAATAAAAAATCGCTTCGATAACCCAACAGCACACATCAGAGGGCCGAGAGTTTATCGCGTTTGCTCGAAATGAGTCGTGTCTAATCGGTACTCGATCCGCGCGCGCACGTTTCTCTCTTAACCGCTTAACCGTTTAACGAATCTACTCATTCCGAACGATAATGAACTCATCAAAATCGTCCGCGACTAAAACCGACACGTAAACACGTATATACATACATATATATAGCATGACTCATACACGCACACACACACGCACGCGCGCGCGCATGAACATATGTATAGGTAAATGTGGTAAAAGGGAAGATACAGACCTCTCTTTATTTTTCGTACGTAGAATTTTTTGTTACCGAATACAAAAAAAACAACAAGACGATTTTTCACGTTCCTCTCTCTCTCTCTCTCTCTCTCTCTCTCTCTCTCTCTCTCTCTCTCTCTCGAAAAATCAACGTCGTTTCGCATTTTATTCGTCGGATCTTCGACGTTGACGAGTAAAGGAGGAAGTCTTTTTCTTTCTCTTCTATTTAATACCCTTTGTCAATCGTTCTTCCTTGTTATTTTTATTTTTGTATTCGTACGGTGCCAAAAAATTTCTCCTTCTGGCACCAGAGTGATTTCGTTAATCGATTCCGTAGAAGAAGAAGATGAAGAGGAGGAGGAGGAGGAGGAGGAGGAGGAGGAGGAGGAGGAGGAGGAGGAGGAGGAGGAGGAGGAGGAGGAGGAGGAGGAGGAGGAGGAGGAGGAGGAGGAGGAGGAGGAGGAGGAGGAGGAGGAACGACTCGTGTCATTGATTTAGTTCGACTACGTCTACGACGTTTTTATTTTTTATCATGGACTTTTATCGAGCGATAGGAATGAAAAAGGAAAATAAACAAGTCGTCACGGGATTGAACGTTTATGTATGGACGCGTTGTATACATAATTACGATACATCAACATTATTGGCCGGGTGACGATGATAAGGTCGCCCGTTTAAATTCTCGGCAATAAGTCTAATGGAAACGTCAAAGATTATTTCATTCGGGCAACTCAGCAATTTGCTGACGGTCATCATCGTGTTACACCCCGCGAAAGTTAGAGACTGGTATTGATTCGCGCGGGCACAGAAAACGTCAACAAAGATACTATTCTCCCTCTTTCTCTCTCTCTCTCTCTCTCTCTCTCTCTCTCTCTCTCTCTCTCATTTCTCCTTCGTCTGAAAAACACTAGAAATCGTACGAGTTATTTACTCGCGCTAATTAACGCTTCCTTATACACGAAGTGCTTACACACTTCAAGTTATTCCTATTAATCGCAATTATAATGTAACGATCATTTTAATCGTTATTAACGACCAATTGAAATGTATCGAATCTCGTCAATGCTCGAAAAATATTTATTTTCTTTCGAATCTACGATTAATAATCGCTCATTGATTAATAAATCAATATATATATATATATATATTTTTTTTTTTTTTTATTTTATGCGAGATATAACAACGACATTTTGTTATATTTCTTATTGAAGTAGAGTAACAAATTATTGATCGTATCTATTCGATTTCTTTTTTTCCTGGTTTCTTTTTCTTTTTTTTTATTTTCAATTTACATCAATTAAGTGTTACCAATACTATTTTATTTGGTACTTATCACTCAAAAGATATCGATACCACTAACGAATATCGATATTCACGTAAAAGAGTTATAGTGGAAGAGACTTTGTATATACATTGAGTGTATACATATATCTATACCTATATCGCCATATACGTTATGTTTCTATTTGGTTTCGTTGAATTTTAACGACAAAAAAGGGAGCGAATGGTAGAAAGAGAGAGAGAGAGAGAGAGAGAGAACAAATAAAATGGTAGATGCAACCAATGCGTACGAGGTTTCGACCCTTTTCGAATCGAATGCTCTAGAAAATATCGGATACATCTGTTATAGGAAATATTTGTTCTCTCCGATATTTCATCGTTTATTTTTTTCGCGAATTTATATATCGGCGCTTGGGTTACGTTTTGCTTGTCAAATGAATGAACATTCGTGCGGTCGTCTTTCTTTTTATCCTTTTCTTTCTTTTTCCTCCTTTTTTTCTCTCTCTAACACGGACAACTCCATACTTATATTTTTGTTTTTGTTTAAGTTACTATTCGTACAATACATAATTAGATTCCTATATATGCACAGATATTCGTATATAAGAGATTCATACTTATTGGTTGAGTGTATGTTATGAGTAGTTGAGTTCGTAGAATTAGAAACAAGCGTGAAATCGTTTCTGCAAGAATATCCCTGCCTCGTATTCTTTATCTTCATTACCATTCAATATTTTTCTATGTTAGAAACGTATAGATCCTTATACAAATATACATCACACTAACATACTTATACGTTACATATATCCGTATATGCAATGTGTCGCATGTCAGCGAACTAGCCATTCAGGTATTAACGGGCATACGTGGTCCGTCCCACTTATGAACTGAACTCTCTTTTTATCGCTATCTAGCGTGACTCACGGCTATCGACGTCAGATACGATCGCCGTTTGTAATTCTGTAAGAACACGAAATTACTCGATCGTCGTCGGCGCACTTATTTGTTTCTAAACATGTCGAAAGGGCCAATTTACATTTTTAATATCAACGATGCCATGTCAATAATGTCGTCGTCGTCGTCGTCGTTTTAACGACTTCGATGGCTAAACGTTGTGAATATTGAAGGAGAAGTAAACAAAATACATATGTAAATAAATAATGTTAAAGAATGTAGGACGGTACGGATATAGAAGGCGTGAAGGAAGGTTGTAATAATGGATGAGTAAACGTCTAATGGCAGTGAATTAATATTAAACGCGAATGTATGACGGGACAGGTCTTCCCTTTTTCCGTCGGATATAAAGGACATCCCACGGAGTTTTTAATTAATACTTACGATCTGGGATGTAAGGAAAAAATAAAAAAGTTAATGTTCGGTGACCTACCATGAATCTGAAAACGAATTATTCTTGACGATTTTATTCATTCTCATCAATTCCATTAACCCTTGTTTTAATTCTTTTCCTCCTTCTTTTCTTTCTTCTTTTTTTTTTTTTTCTTTACTTTTAAACGCCAAGTTTCGAGTTCACTCACGTTCTGTTTGATCCGATTGAATGATCGATCGAAACGATCGAGATGATCGTTATAATCGATTATAGTATTCTTCGATGTCCTACATATATGAATATGTATGTACACAAACGCTCAACGAGGAGAGAAAAATAAGAGAGATAAAGATAGGTAGAGAGAGAGAGAGAGAGAGAGAGAGAAGTATTCGCTTCGTATTTGTCCCCATGCGTATTATCCATAATGGGTAACACAACTTTTTACTCGGGCTACTGCGGATAGAAAGGCGGGTAATTTGCGGTCAACGTACGACAAATATTGAAACTACACGCAGAGAAAGAGAGAGAAAGAGAAAAAAAGAAAAATAACGTATATTGTACTAGGACAAAACCCCGTATAAGTATAAAGGGGCACAGTATGAAAGAGAAACAATATCTATTTAACGATGTTAATAAAAAGTCTAAAAGAAAGACAATATACAAAATATACAATTTATTAATACACTATAAATTAAAATTATTATTATTATTATTATTAATTATCAAATAGGCGAATACGTTTGTTTCAAGGGTTTACGTATATGATCGCGAATATTTTATTCTTTTTAATATTTTCTAACACGTTGAGATAAAATACAATTAAAAGGAAGGGAATATCTGTTAAAAAACGCAGATTTTATGATAGTACAGACGAACGACAGAACGGAACGATGATATTGCCTTGAAACAGACGAATATTAAAAGCGATTAGTCTGTTTTAGGCTTTGATCTTTCGATCGTCAGAAATATTATATATATATATTTCAAAAATGTCGGCGGTTTTGATGAATTTTTACAGTGATTTGGTAAACACCTTGTATCGATGTCAATTCTTGTCTTTTTTTGGTACAATTGGAGATATAGAATTATATGATCGCGCAAGCGTATGGAATTATTTCGGTGTCGCAAAACAGAAAAACAAATTTCCAGTTTACTCAATTCATTATAAATAATTTTATACGAACGCGATAACGCTTCTGGCATTTTTCACATGTGCATAAAAGAGCGCGATGGCGCACCTTGACATTCGAGAGAACTTAATGCTCAAAAGACTAAGGTTCCAAGAAAATAAAACTACTTTAACGGAAGGGCGGAGAGAGTGAGAGAGAGAGAGAGAGAGAGAGAGAGAGAGAGAGAGAGAGAGAGAGAGGGATAGAAAGTATGGACAGCGAAAACTTTACTTCCTACCTATAGTTCATGATTACGCGTACGAGTTTGAAAAAAGTTCACAAAAATGTCTTCCCTATGTAATATTTCCTTTTGTCGAACGAGGAAGAAACCATATATTGAATTTCCATTTGCCTTTCTTTCGAGAGTACATACGTCCAGATATTTTTTATTTCTTCACCCCCTGCCCAATCCCATCCCTCTATTCTGTCATTCTCATTTTATTGGTAATAACGTGGCTTTCGAAAGAACAGCAGGAAGACGGAGAATGTTCTCCGAGTCTGACCAAACAATTTTAGCGATAGCAACTAGACGATTTCCTTTTCACCCCTATTGAAAGAGGGAAAGGGAGAAGGAGAGAGAGAGAGAGAGAGAGAGAGAGAGAAGAAAGAGAGAGAGAGAGAGAGAAGATGGTCTCATCGTGGCCGTTGTTGTTGTTGTCACGGACATCGAAACGATCGTATCGCATGTACCGTGGTCGACGATCTTTCTGGGCTACTAATCGAAAGTACAAAGGCCTTAATTCACGGTCAATCGTTGGCGGGGCTCAAGAAGGGAGCGATTTTTCATTACAGCCAATGGATCCGGTCGTACATATTCTCTCTTACTTTCTCTCTCTCTCTCTCTCTCTCTCTCTCTCTCTCTCTTTCCTCATCCCTTTTCACTAAACCCTCTTTCTCTCTCTCTCTCTCTCTCTCTCTCTCTCTCTCTCTCTCTCTTTTACAACGTACACGTGCGCTGAAATATTTTCGATTCTTCGTTATACCCTCTCGGACATCGTTCGCAGTCGAATATCTATGTTTTGTGTGCGTGCGTGTGTGTGTGTGTGTGTACAAGTATACACATATATGTATAATAGATCATGCTCGCGGCAAAAGCATGCTGAAAGGAACGTCGAGACCTTCTACCGCGCCCACTACGCGAATATATACGACCACTTCGATGAATTTGTCTGTAATATATGTATATAGTATACACATAAGAGTGTATATATATATATATATATATATATATATATATATATATATATTTATATGTAGGTATATATGTATATGTATATAGATTTGTGTTTGCCTGTTTCAGGATGCAGGGACTGACGTTCCCGCGTCGGAAAGGGAGATTCACCCCGTCGTCGTCGTCCTCGTCGTTGCTAGTACTACTGCTACTGCCACTGGCCGAACTACCCCTCGCGAACGGTGAGTCACTTTTCGTTTCTTCTGTCTACAATCTACATCGACGTCGATAATACATATACACGAGTAGATAAAAGCGAAACGAAGACACCCTATAGAAAAATAGTCCATAATATATATGTGTGTGTGTGTGTGTGTGTGTGTGTGTGTGTGTGTGTGTGTGTGTGTGTGTGTGTGTGTGTGTGTGTATAGTCTCGATCTTTGTGTAGTACATACACGCGCATGCTATAATTATCTCTCTCTATTTCTCGGGCGTGGTACATATGCAAGAGAAAACGAAATTTTCAAAACGTAACGTATGCAAATACGCGGGCCATGATTCGATTATCCGTGGAAGAATCTCGGTGTGATTGGTTCGAGTGGGTGGCAATAAATTTCGGAACGTTGCTTCACTCGAGCATGCGCTCTCCGTTGCTTCTTTTCATCCATCTCTCTCTCTCTCTCTCTCTCTCTCTCTCTCTCTCTCTCTATCTCTATCTTTCTCTTCCTCTCTCTTTCTCTCTCTTTCTCTTTCGTTCCCTTTCTCTCAGCTAAGAGAATTGTTTTCGGCGAATTCGTTCGCTCGGAAATTTCGTTCGATGCACCATCCCCATTGGTGTATGCGGGTTGTCGAGTTTTCCCCTCGATCACCAAGGAAAACGGAAGGTCGAAGGGTGTTATCCAGATTCGAGCTCATTGATCTCAATGCGATTCCTTGTAGAAAAATGTCGTCCATTTAAGTTTGATCTATTAAACTGCTATTGCCTTTGAAAATTTCACCAATAAAAATAATAATTGCCTTGGTCATACGTATTATTATTTGAATTTACGAACCTGTCCATTAACCGTAAACAATTTTATTATTAGTTCACGCGGATTCTCTCTCTCTCTCTCTCTCTCTCGTTTTCTCGTATTTTTCTACGGACCTTTTTCTCTGTTCTCTTTCTTTTTTTCTTTGTAGCGAATCTATTCAAGCTATTCGACGAAAATAAAATTTATGTCAAAGTAAAAATGATCGTCGAAATTCGAGGGGAAAAATCATGAGGAATCTTGATCATCCGATCGATGGAGATACGAGGGAGCAGTTTATATCGTTCGAATTTTAAGCGAATAAAACGAGAGAGAGAGAGAGAGAGAGAGAGAGAGAGAGAGAGAGAGAGAGAGACAAACTGGTCGAGATAAATTTTCAGCACCGTCCGTAAATGTCTGAACAGACTCGTTCATATTTAATAATGCGTCTATCCCCAACGAGCTCTATAGCGTACATTAAAATCGTCATATTTGTTGCAAAAGCAAAACTGAGTATTGTCGATGGTTCGAAACACATATTTTATATACGTACGTTCCCTCTCTCTCTCTCTCTCTCTCTCTCTCTCTCTCTCTCTCTCAGTTTGTCAGAAAGGACGGAGGAACAGAGATAAAAAAAAAGAAACGTATACATACAGTGTACGTGTTATATACGGGTTCGAGTTCTCGACGGGCAATGGCAATACTTCGCATCCATTTCTCCTCTATATGTGTTTGCCGACGTGTACAGGATATTGCTGACATTAGTGATTCTAGAAGCGTGCTGAGAGGCCAGCATCCCTCGTTCTATTGGTTCGGATGTCCTTTGGTCCTCTTTCTCCCTCTGGTCCCTTGGCAATACGCAGCCAGCACTTCCAGGGTCAGCCGCGTTTCTTTCCTTCATTTCTCTTCGTGCCTAAAGTATTTTCGCGATGAATCGGTATAGGAAGAAGAAATAGGAGGAAGGAGGGTGGTGGACGGTTTGGAAGTCGAAGAGGAGGAGGGGGAGAGAAGAAGAAGAAGAAGAAGAAGAAGAAGAAGAAGAAGTAGAAGTAGAAAAAGAACGAATGAGGAAGGTTTCGCAACCCTCGATTCCTTCGGGCAAACATTTCTCCGCGCGTAAAAATATTTCGTTTACGCGAGCCACACCGAACTGTCGTTGTAGTAGCCTCGAGGATAAAAAGAAATAAGGATCCTCTCTATCGCATGGAACGAAATTTTCATTCCGTTAGACCTACCCATTTACGACAAAGACGAGAGCGATCAACGGACAACAAAGCTCGCGTTTTGTTCGACGAAGAAGAGTCTTCATCGTATATCGAGCTTCTGGAAATTCTTGAATAAACTTATACAGAAGTATCGAGTACGCCCAGCCAGAGTTAGGTCTGTTTGTTCGTAGGAATCCATCTCGAGGATAGTGTTGGCGTCATAAGACCTAGTTATTTTCTCACATCACTTGTTATTAGAGGAGATAAACAGACGCGGAGAGAAAGAGAGAGATCGTACGTTCGATGTATACCATGGCGTATGTTACTTAGCACGCTCTTCCGTGACGTTACGTACGTACGTACCTACGTATCCATGGACATAGAGATAGAAAGAGAGAGAGAGAGAGAGAGAGAGAGAGAGAGAGAGAGAGAGAGAGAGAAAGAAAGAGTCTCGTACTCGATAGCAGCAAAGCAACAAGTCTCGCTCGTTGCTCGTGGCCGGTGGTCGACGTGTCATCATTTCGTTAGACGAAATATGCCATAAATTCTACGCAACGATCCGTCCGGTTCTATTGATCGTAGTCGACGAGTCGACGAGTTCAATCATAGCCCACTAGTAAGTACCTCTGACTAACACTAACACACTAGCTGTTCCTATTCGTTTTCTTTTTTTTTTCCTTTCTTTCTTTCTACAATACCTCCTCTCCCTTTGAAAGAGTTCTCACAATGCCTGTCCGCACTCTTCGCGACCGAAAGCTCTCCGGCGATCATAAAGAAACGAGCCGGACGATCCTGTAGAGCTTTCTTTTTTACACGGACGTCTACTTACTTACATGATGTGTATATATATATATATATACATAATATGTATAAATACACACGCGCGTGCGTACGTACACACACACATACGTGCGAATATATACACGATCTTTCTGCTCGTGCGAACCGAGCGTTACACGCGCGCATACCATCCGACGGAATTCTATACCGAGATCAAAATTTCTAGACGGCTCGGTAGACGAAAGGATTCTCACGCGATCCACCTCCTTCCATCGGGATTCCTCATATCAACGAGCTGCTAGGATTTCTTCGAGTATTTTTTTTTTTTTCTTTTGTTCTTTTACCTTTTCTTTTCCTCTTCTTTTTTTATGCAATAACTATACGTATGTATGTATGTACGAATGCATGTATGTATGTATTTATGTATGTATGTATGTATATACCATGTTAGGTACGGTGCTATTCGAGCGTTCCACCTTCGATCATGATTTAACGATCGCGTGACGAAGATTCTCTGAAAGCGCTTGCTACTCGTTGAACGTTTCTCGATATCTTGTCTTACGATCGCGCTTCTGCATCTATAGCGATAACGTATTTCTACTTTTTAGAGAAAATTACTTTTCCTAGGGAAATGTACGCGTGGTTTTTATTTAATATTCATCATTTTATGTTGTGTAGAATGAACGAACGAACGAACGAACGAACGAACGAACGAATTATTTTATCTCTTCGTTCTCTACTTCGAAATTAACGAAATAGATCGTAGAAAAATGTTGTTATCGATATATACGTAATTATGATAGTTGTAATTTAAATTCAATCGATTCGTTTCTTTTACTAATATAAACCAAACAAAAAATTCATCCAAGGTTTTAGAATCTTTCGTAGGACATGGATTAATCTATACGTTTAGATTTAGATCATGTGTCCTCGTATCATTTTGCTACGTTGCGATGCAACTTGTGTTCCGTATCAACGAGCTTGCATTCTGGCCGAGAAAATGCATCTTCGCGAAAACGACTCGCCATCTGGACGGCGTACGTCGCGCTTCTCTCTCTCTCTCTCTCTCTTTCTCTTTCTTTTAGCCCATTAACGCATTCCTGCCACCAGTCAGTACTCCTCTTTCTCCCCTCCCCCATCTCTCTCTCTCTCTCTCTCTCTCTCTCTCTCTTCACCCCGTTGTCTCATCCAACTGCTTCTCCTTTTACCGTCCCTCATCCATTCCCGTTTAGTAGTCGATTCCTCTCTCAAGCAGGAGACCATCCTACATCGTTTTCTTTCCACGGCCTTTCTCTCTCCCGTTTTCTTATCTTTCCTTCTGTACTTCTTTTTTGTTTTTCGTTTCGTCAT
>OU426861.1:1263151-1268151 GCA_911387685.1 Dolichovespula media | reverse complement strand
GATCGTAAGAATTACATTCATCGGAAATTAATGCCCCGTATAGATCATCAACTAGAGTTAGCCTCCGCGTTCAAATAGAATATCATTGCTAGGCGACGCAGGAATAACGGAAAGCAGCTTTTCGTATGGAGAGAGAGAGAGGGGGAGAGAGAGAGAGAGAGAGAGAGAGAGAGAGAGAGAGAGAGAGAGAGAGTCAACTTGCCATCACGTTTTTTATGACTCGCTCGGACCTTACTTTTCCGGAGCCGTCGGAAAAAGTAGTATGAAGGTGGGGGAGGGGGGACGGTCGCGTAATAATACCGATATTGGATCCAATTGTGAGCTGTCTAGTCTCGCGCGTGAGATACTTCCTCTCGGTGCCAAAAATATGACATTAGGGCATTTTATTGACGAAGCTTGACGAGAGAGAGAGAGAGAGAGAGAGAGAGAGAGAGAGAGAGAGAGAGAGAGAAAGAAAGAGAGAAAGAGCAGTCTGCTTTTCCGCAGGTCGTTATCGCGGATGACGTCGAAACCGTAAATGTTCGGGCTAGCAGACTCGTTAACTGGCATAAATGGAAATATAAAGTTTTCAGCTCGTACTTCAAGTCTTCTCGTAAAATTGTACTAAATTTACTTTCCGTGTTTGACCATTTTAAATATATATATATATATATATATATATATATATATATATATATAAAGATAAACTATTTTAAATATTTATATATACATTGTATATATTTAATGAAAATATATACAATGAAAATCTTATTTTTATGCTTTGTTTCCTTATTTCAATACTTTCTTACGTTCTCTCTCTCTCTCTCTCTCTCTCTATATATATATATATATATATATATATATATATATATATATATATATATATTTTTTTTGTTCACATATGATGCGTTTCTATTTCTTCCGTACGCCATTATCGCGCGACATATTGAAATGTCTGGATTCGTAATTGGCGCGATAAAATAGTCGAATTATTTATGAAAGAAATAAAACAATAAGAAGAGGATACTCGTCGTATTCTTTGTGTTGTTTCATTCATAACAAATGTATCGTAGAAATCAATGATCGTGAAAGATGAGGAGGACGCGTACGGAGCGTCCTTTTTCGTTCTCATTTTAGCACGAAATCTTTCTTGGATTCGGTTAACGTGGCTAGATTTTTTTTTTTTTTTTTTTTTTTTTTTATTAGGAGAACGTGGCCTCTCCCTCAGACACGTGCTCTTCGATCGTATTTTAACTCGTCGCACGTCTTCCGTCCCGGGGAGTGCGACATCTGTTAGAGGCAAAAAGCTTTTCTCGTTGCTTCCGTTTCGGGGGCAGAGCTCTCCGCGGACCGTGAAAACTCACCACTTGCCGCTGATTAGGATGATTGATCGTCCAAGATGACGAAAACGTTCGTTCGCACGCCAACCAATCTCTTTTCATCCTTTCTACGATTGACTCTCCTTACGAGTCTTTTAAAACCATGTAAAACAGAACATCGACAACCATTTTCACGTGTGATACGATTAAACTTGAAAAAATCAAATGAAAAGAAAAAAAAAAAGAAAAAAAAACAAGAGGAAGAAGAAAGAAATAAACGAAGAAAGAAAGAAAGGAAGAAAGAAAAGAGATTCTCTCTATCGTTTAGAAATAAGAATTCCAAACAACTCTAATTCCATTCGATTCTTATTTGCCAGTCACTTTGCAAGGAGTCTTCCAATCGACACTCTTTCGATTTCATTGAGCACCCTTATTTGCACGCTGACTTTTAAAGAGTCTACTCGAGTTCGAGACTCCTCTCGAGGTGACTCATCTCGATCGTTACCTATGACTTCCTTCTCGTTTCTTATCAAGAGAAATACGTATTCTTTATAGAATATATAGGGTTTACTCTCGTGTTGGAGTTGCCGTATCGCACTTTTGCACGTCTCGTTTTCGCATACGATACACACACACACCCACATACCCACATACACACACACACACCCACACTCTCTCTCTCTCTCTCTATATATATATATTTATATATATATATATATATATATATATATATATATGTATGTATGTATGTATGTATGTATGTATGCATATATGTATGTATGCATGTATGTATGTATGCATGTATGTATGTATATATATAAACTGGATTTGCGATTCATCGAACGAAAATGCTGTTTGTAGGAAGTAAAAACGAGTATGGGGGTGAGCACCGTTTTGCTTCGTGGCCCTTTCCTCGTTTCTACGTAATATGTATCTATTGCACATACATATATATATATATATATATATATGTATACGTATATATGGGGTAAAGGAACGAGAGCTTACGAACATTATTACGAACTCGCCCGTATCACATGGGTAACATTTGTAGTAGGGAAAGCCATTATAATTTATAGTTCATCCAATCATACGTTTCTCGGAACGAGTGCTCGTCGAGTTTTCTATATGCGTTTGTGTGTGAAAATACAGTGCTTAAAACTCGGTCACATATATACAAACATAGCCTCATATACACATGCACGCATATATATATATATATATATATATATATGTGCATGTATATAACTATATAGGTACAGGTCAAAACGGTGGTACAGAGTCTGAGATTTATGTCACGTTATATGAGTCTCTTGGTGTTACTTATTTCGGTACACGCGCGTTACATTAAAATCGCGAAAGGCATGCCCGGTACGTACGTCCTTTATGTGTATACGTTATATGTATATTCACTCATGCACTCGCGAACTTTCCCCTCTTCGATACGCTTCACTTCGCTTCGCCACACTCCTCCTCTCGTATTTCGCATTTTACTTCTCTCGCATACGTTAAAATTGCTCACACGGTGCGTGTTTTACACGATCGTCAAGTGCCCGTTTTCGAGCTCGTCGATCGTGAGAAAGTAGCTTTTCTAAAATCTCGATATATCAAAGGTATTCGAATGTTTTCTTCTATGTTTCGTAATTTTTCTTTTCTTTTTTTTTTTTTTTATTATTACGTTCCAAACAAAATCATCGATTAGTTTCGAATCGACACACAACGAGTATTCGTTTTAATTATTACGTTTGAAAGATAGGCACATAAATCACGAAACGCAAATTTCATATTCAATAATATGTTTGGTCGTTCGTTCGTACAATGAAAAGAACTTGAATGTAACGATTGTGTGAACGACTATTCGAAGTTTCCTTTTGACAAGGGTTATTAGTTTTTCTAAAATAAAAAGAACTCATAGAGCGACGGAGAGAGATTCGCTTAAAAAATTATCACAAAATAATACCAGAATATAAATGAGGATAGACAAGCGTCAAAATAAGGATTGTCAATTTTATTATTAATAGGAAGATGTCATTTCCTTTCTTTGTTTTTTTCTTCCTCTTCCTCTTCCTCTTTTCTTCCTTTAGAAATTTAATATATACACGATACCTCGTACAAAAAATTTAATTTCGTTCGACCGTGATGTGAGATAAATGATACAAAAAAAAAAAGAAATAGAAAAGTACAAAAAAAAAAAAAAAAAGAATAAAAAAGAACATTCCTTGTTCTCACGCCTGATTGATATCTCTTCCAACATCTACATATTGACTTTTAGAATTTTTTCCTAATAAACAAGAGTTCCCACTTATGTTCGGAGATATTTGAAATGCGTATAAATTATCACCCCTTGAAACATCTTCCCATTATAATAGCCTCCCTCTTATCTATCGTGTTTCAAGGTAAGTCACGCCGAGAAGCAGGTAGAATAATCTCACAATCAGTTTTATTAAAGACATTTTAATTTATATTACATCGAACAACGATCACGCGCGTTATCATAGAACTTTACCTTAAACCTGTTACGATAGCGGCCTCGATAAGACGATGTAAGGGCGAGCGAGCGAACGAAAGAGCGCGCGCGCGCGAGTCCTCACGTTTCCATGGGGAGCGGCTACGACCGGATTCCTTCGAACGAGAACCTTCGTTACTTCTGCTGTTTGCTGCTGCTGCTGCTGCTGCTGCTGCTGCTGCTGCTGCTGCTGCTGCTGCAGCTGCAGCTGCAGCAGTTGGAAGAAACGAAAAAGAGGTAGAGGAAGAAGGAAGAAACAAAAAAAGGAGTGAAGAGAGATAGATAGATAGAAATGGCCAGAGAGAAAGAGAGAGAGAGAGAGAGAGAGAGAGAGAGAGAGAGAAGCATGGCATGTGTGGTATTAAAGTGCAGCCAGTTAATGGGGTCAGGTGTCAATCCGTTAGAAGAAGAAGCAAATAGTTTAGCGCAAGCTAACGTTCAAACTACTCGGCACTGGGCCCTTAAACTTGACAACTAAATTAACTTTATGCTGTCTCTCACGCATGTATATGGTTATGTTATATACAGGTCCAAACCTTTCATACTTGTATAATCCGTTTGGCGTTAGGTGTATATATATATATATATATATATATATCTGTCTTGCTTACTTATTTTTCTTTTTCTTCCTTCAGTATCCTCGTCTTAAAGTATCTTGGAATTAATTTCGACGTACACGGCGCGTACTGTCATGGCTTGCCTCGTCGACGTCCTCTTGCCTTGTCGTTTTTACCTACCTACTTTCCTTCCTTCCTTCCTTCCTTCTTTCCTTCCTTGGTTGCTAGCCTGCTTGCTTGCTTGCTAGCTTGCTAGCTTGCTTGCTTGCTTGCTTACTTTCCCATAGCTCAGCCTCCTCTTTTCCTCCTTCTCTTTGTGATCTTGCCCAAGCTATCCGTTACTTCGCGTTCCGTTCCGCTTTGGCATTCTCTCGTCGGGAGCAACGTAGTTTCCAAAGACGTTTTCGATCTTAAAAATGATCAAAGCTTTTCAGAGAGGAAATTATTTGCTAAAAAATGTCTTTGTGTATAGTTATATATGCATACATATATAACTGCCTTTGAAGAAAGAGGGGGTGGGGGTGCTTTGGCGAGTGAGCGGGATGGGGTCAACGGGAGATTGGTGGTGTTTAACCGGGTGTGGGATGGGGTTTATACATAAATATTAAATTTTTATATTTTCATAAAATTCAAAGCTCT
>OU426861.1:1240651-1258151 GCA_911387685.1 Dolichovespula media | reverse complement strand
ATTTCCCATCCGACGGATAGGAGGAAGGAAAGTAAAATGGTAGGAAGGAGTATCGAAATTAATTTAAAGTGCTTTCGATAAATCAAGTCTAGCATAATTAAAGAACGATTTGCTCGAGACGACGATGACGACAACGACAACGACAACGACAACGACAACGACAACGACGGCGACGGCGACGGTGACGGCGACGGCGACGGCGACGACGACGTCGCGAACGATGGTTTCGAGAGTTACTCGTCGGAGGGCAAGTCATAGTCTACAAGGCAAGTTGCAGTTTAATAAACCGCGCGTGGACGAGAACCCTCCTTCCTCGTTTCGCTTTCTCTTTAAATGATGAATACCGTGTCTTAAATGCGTTCGTCCTTTGGAATAACGCATTAGAAATTCTCCTTTGCCAACGAGAAACTCGAAAAGGGAGACGATAGACGAGAATTGTTAATTTACTTTTGATTAACCGTAGAAGATAATTCTCCTAAAGATTCAATCTTAGAGATCCTTTGTTTCGGTAAATGTATTATTTTATTCTATTATTCAAATGTTTTAAACAAAAACAAATGTCATTATTTTACTAATATCATTCAAACGATTTTAAAAATAAAACTTTCATATGATCAATTTTATTTGGCTTGTTCAAAAAAACGTTATTTATCGTATATAATTACACGTTTCAAATCGTTAATTCGACGTTAAACATTATCGTACAAAGTTCATTTGTTCGTACTTATCCATCGACTTTTTTAATACTCTTTTTTGATAATAAAATCGATCAAAACTACAAAATAAATGTCAAGTTTTACGAATGAAATATCTGCGAATGGAATAACCTGCCCAATGACAGATAGGTACGTAGGTACCTATACATACGTAGGTACATAAAAATCGACCGTACTTGGTCGTCACCCTTGAAATAGAGAAAAGCGTTAGGAGGGTTCCTCCTTGGAGATTTATATTCATCGTAAGACTATAGATACGACAATTTATTCGTGTATGCTCTTCATCTTCGTCGCGATAGGACGACGTACGGTCTGTCAGTGAGCAAATCCCAAACGTGCATGGGGTTTTTAAGATAGAAAGGACCGATCGTATATTTGTATCGTCAAACAATTCTTTATTATAGGTCTAATGGTAACATTCGTATTTTATAATGTTCTAATATCATCTTAGCATCCAAATCCCCTAACAATACGAATACCATAATTCACGAGGATATCGCTTTAAATATATCTACAGAAAATCATTATTAAAATACGCGTTACTATATTAAAATATAATTCTATTTTCCTTCGAAATTTTTTTATCCCGACCCGTTCCTATTAAATAAAGAATAATTCGTATTCGAACTATTCGGCTATTTGATGAATGTTTAAAATATTTAATCGGGAAAAGTGAGTTTTTCAGTAAGGGACATCGAACTTATGTCATTCTAAAAGAATAATAAATTATCTGTTTTCTTTTTTCTTTCTTTCTTTTTTTAATTATAATTATCATCGAGAGAACATTATATCTTATAAATTTGTTTTGAATATTTCTGATGACATATTGAATTTAAAGTTATCTCTGTCTCCGTTCGAAGCACACTGTTGTTTTAATAACTTTAAATTTCACAAATATACGTTTTTATCGATCGTAACTCTCCTTGGTTAACAAATTAAATACAGAAACTATTGGAATACTATAGTATTTCAATATTTAGAGTCCTGCTTTATTATATATACTTTTATATAACGAAAAACGATCGTGCATAATAATATAATAGTGCATGTGTGCCTTTGTGTCTGTGTGTATTTGACCAAAAAATAAATTTGAAGTCCGAGCTCGTTGTTTCATTATTTAATCGCTTATTTCGGTGAGTGTCTTTCGTTAACCGGTAACGATTATTCCAAACGTCCATATTATATTTCGTAGACCGTCAGAGAGGGAGAGAGAGAGAGAGAGAGAGAGAGAGAGAGTACCGCGATTAGGCTGACGTTTGAATACGTTTAAAAGCTTCGTGAATATTAAAACAAGCAGTTGAATTCGCTCGATTTCTCTCGCGAACTGATCTTTTTTCTTTTCACTCTCTCTCTCTCTCTCTTTTTTTTTTTTTAACAAAAAGAATACTAGAATGACATATAATAACAAGGACGATGTGAGACCCTGACTGACCCCGTATATCTTTCTACCATTTTTGTTTTAACTATCCCGCTTGTCGTCAGAATTTATTCACGAAATACTTGTCGTTGAAAACGAAAAATTCGTCACACCGATGACAAATTTACTCCATTGGTTATATCGGTTGGATACTCGACACCGACGATATTTTATTATTTGTTTATTTATTCAACGAAGATCCAGAAATTATTCTGTGCATCCGTAAAAAGCGTCCTTCTGAAAAATTAAATAAAGATTGGCTATCACCGTAGTAGAATCGATCGTCGTGTTAGAGACGTTTTCAAAACACATAAAATGAAAAATCTCTCGTGATTTGCGCCCGATCGGGGTTAGCGGAAAGACGGGGGTGGTAGTTGGGGGCGGGTTTGGAGGAGGAGGAGGAGGAGGAGGAGGTCCAAGGGAAGGAGGAGGGCGGTAGAGTTCGAGCAAGGCGAGTCTAGAGCAAGATGAAAAACAAATAAATCAGCCGGTTAATTCAGCCAACGAGCGGCGCGCCGGCAAACAGAGTTAATCTCTGAAAATATTAGATGACAGCGAGGAAATAAGCCAGTGCCACACCGGGGCATTAATTACGGGCACGGGCTAAAAATAGTGCCCCGTGCGGATGAGACGAAGCGACGTGAAAACGAGCGAGCACTATTCTCTCTCTGTCTCTCTCTCTGTCTCTCTCTCTCTCTCTCTTTTTCTACCTCACTTTTCCACCCTCCTCTAACCCATTTCGTCTGTGTGGAGACTTTTCACTGCGTTCATGCAGTCGTACAAGAAATCGAGAAAAGGGGATGCACGTGTGCTGTCTCGCCTGTTGACCGATTTTTAAAGTAAAATCTTTAATTCGGTAAATCAACGTGGAGACTCGTAATTATCACGCTTGGATAATTATAATAACCGTCGATTTCATTTCGTTAGTTTAATTGTGTTCACCCGGACGATTCTTTAAAAATGAACAATGGAGGGAGAGAGAAAGAAAGAGAGAGAGAGAGAGAGAGAGAGAGAGAGAGAGAGAGAGAGAGAGAGAGAGATGAATAAATCCTTCGATTAAATAATACAGTGTTTAGAGTAATATTCAGGGAAAAAAGTCTTAATCAAGGACAAAAAATGATTCAATGAACTTTTATTATGTTATTTATAAAGACACAACTGTTTTATTCAACTATTCAATTAGCGAAAAGTCAATTATAATTACATTGTAATTAATCAATTTTTTTTTGTAGATTGCCATTCATTAAATGACTTATGATTAAAATTTACAGAATATTTGAATAATTTGAATAAAATAGAGAAAAGAAAAGTTAATGAATTACTGGCATCTTATAAAATTCTATGAGACTAATAATAGTTGATATTTGAGACATAAACAGTTTAGTCATAAACAATTTAGAAAAGAAACGAATAAATAAATGAAACGTGATCTATATACTTCTCAACTTCTACTTAAATCTTTATAATCCGATTTTGTTTTTCCGGGTCCAAGATGAACAAAAATATTTCATAGAGAATTTGTTTTTTTTATTTCTTTTTTACGTAGGATATGGTGCCATTATGAAAAAATGTGGATTCTTATTTAAATAAAAAAATAAAAAAGGAAAGAAGACAAATTGATCTTAAAAAGTAATAAATGTCATAATATTCCTCCCTTGAGATCAGATAACACTTGTCAGTATAATTTTTCTCAGAAGTGTTATGTTTTCAAGATAAACATTTTTAATGCTGTTATATGAACACCTGGCATATATTATAATATAATATTGATGTAAAATATCAAATATAACTTTGTTTAAAAAAAAAATTTGAACTTCCTATATCAATTAACAAATAATGTTACGATAGTAAAATGAAATAAAATAAAACAAATATGTATATACATGTATATATGTGTGTGTATCTATATATATACATACATATAAATTTTTAATTTTCTTCCAAATTAAATGACAACAAGCGTGTACAATTTCAATCGCATGAAGTGATCCATTGAAAATACAATAGATCGTTTTCTCTATTTGTTTTTTTTTTTTTTTTTTTTGTTAAATCTATTTCTTGAATAATGAAATGTACAAAACTTTTCTCCCTCATAACTTTTAATTATATCTCTTACAATTTCGAGAGTCATCGAAACTCGGACGTTAAGCCGATCGATTGTTGAGAATCTGTGGTGGATTCTTAAAAGAGAAAAGCAAAAAAAGGAAAAGGAAAAGAAAAAGAAAAGAAAAGAAAAACAAAAAAAAAAAAGAAGACAAAAGAGAAAAGAATATAAAAACTCGATGAAATTTTTTATCGATCGTATTCTAATCAGCGGGCGATCGGAAACGTAGAAGAAACACACCTCCTTCGTCTGGAATCGAAAGTAGCCAGTCTGGTGCAGCATCATCCTCTTTTACTATTTGCTTCCGATTACATGGCATCGCAAGAGAGAGATAGACTGTTTTGTTTTCCTTTTCTTCCATTATTATTCTCGTGTTCTCTCTCTCTCTCTCTCTCTCTCTCTCTTTCTCTTTCTCTTTCTCTTTCCCCTATTACTTCTTCCTCGCTGCTGTACTTCCATGGCTATTGTATTCGTTTGTCCCTCTCCGAGTATTCCGGTTTACCTACGAATACGATTCTTCTCTCTCTCTCTCTCTCTCTCTCTCTCTCACTCTCTCTCTGTTACTGCTGCTGTCATTGCTGCGACGCCTTTACCTCCTTTTGTTTTCCTTCGACTCTTTTCCAGCCTTTTTTCTTCCCTTTCTAACGCAACTCGCAAGTACGCTTACACAAGCTCGCTCCTTCAATCCCCCGCACCCTTTGTCTATCGCGTAACGTATGAGGAAATCAAGGGAGGCCACTTATCTTAGATGCGAATTGCCCTCGACTCTTCGAATTATCCGTCAGGGATCTTTATTTTTCTTTTTCTTTTTTTTTCTTTCTTTCTTTTTTCCCCCTTCCCCGCCTCCCCAAGGAGATGAATACCTCGTATTTTTACAATAGACCTCGTTAGAACAAGTGTCGTTTATTTCTTAAAAATTCTGTGCTTGAAGAGATGTTCTTTCTTTTCATTCTGTTTTTTTCTTTCTTTTCTCTCCTCCTTTCACGTTAAGTTGCAGATAAATAAATTGCTTGATCGGGGAGGATTAGTTATATATTCACGGAAATGTTACCTCTCTCTCTCTCTCTCTCTCTCTCTCTCTCTCTCTCTCTCTCTCTCTCTCTCTCTCTCTCTCTGCTCTCCAAAGGACAAAAAGGATAAAATGATTAGGAATCCTGTCTATGTGATGAAAGGATATGCAAGTTATTTGTCTCTCAATACTATCGAGGAAAATTAATATCTACCCATTTCTTTTCTTTTTCTTTGTTTTTTTTTTTTTTTCTTCTAGTCCCTTTCTTTTTTACACTTTATTGATTTATCCGAAGCTTCCTTGCATCGTACGTATAACTTTATTTCCAATTAAAATTAAATTTCAACGGACATTTTTCATATTAACAGTGGACGAAACGAAAAGGAATAATATAAATTACTCATCGACGATAATTCGTTTAATAATTCTACAATAATATTTTTTTCATGACTATATATATATATATATATATATACGGAACACTTAGATCGTTGCATGTTTGAAATGAAATGAAATGCAAGAGCGAAGGAGGAAACGAAAAAGAAAACAATAAAAAAAAAAAAAAAAAAAGAAAAAGGGAAATAGAAATAGATTCGCAACAAATTATTGCAAAATATAACGAAGAGACGCGCTAATAGTACTCGATCAAAGAAAATCTTTGACCGAGGTAAGTCTCATTGATAAAACGAACGACTACGTTTCGTTCGTTAATGATTAAAATGGAAAATGAAATATACCAGAGGCATGCGTATTTTACCTCTTGACTTGCACGCGCGCTTTTATCTTAGTGGACCATCTCCGGGAGATGTTAATTAGCCGTTCCTAGTAGAGTTAAATCATGGGATTGTTGGAGCAATTAAATGTAACACGCGTCGACGTAGATACTAGGAAAATTATGAACGCACTAAGAGCTAATACCAGCGTACGCATTTTCTCTCTTCCCCTCTCTCTTCCCTCCCCCCTCTCTCTCTCTCTCTCGTTTTGAAAACATAATAATCAAGCAATAATTTCTACCCGACGTACTAATCACGGGGATTAATGAAATATCGATCGATCTTCACGATTCTCCTCTTATACCAACGATTATATACGCACTCCCAGATATCCGATAATAATATATTAAAACCCTAAACAGGGTGTATATGCTTGTATGTGCGTAAGCGTCTCGTATATGTGATCTACGTTTATGTGCGATGGCTGTTAGTCAGACATAATCGTCAGGATCGATCGATTTTAAAGGATGCGTTAAACCTATTTATCTGCTATCTATAT
This sequence comes from Dolichovespula media, assembly GCA_911387685.1. Classification (NCBI taxonomy): domain Eukaryota; kingdom Metazoa; phylum Arthropoda; class Insecta; order Hymenoptera; family Vespidae; genus Dolichovespula; species Dolichovespula media. The sequence continues at coordinate 1,251,633 of OU426861.1, read as the reverse complement.
ATGTATATATACATACACACATATATACATACACATGTATACATACACACACACACACACACACACACACATATATATATATATGTCTCTTTCTCTTCCAGGTTCTTGCGAGTTTCCAGCAAGTTGGTCGGGAGAATGGTATCAACACGGAAAACCGGTACCCATTATCATAAATGCGACGATGTTAGGCGAAAGAAAGTGCGTGGAAAGAAGAAAAGACAAGTTTATCACGTAGTGAGTAAATAAAATAACGTTTCTGTTTTTTTTATATTTTTTTTTTATTACCTCTTTATATTTCTATCGAAATAGATTATTATCGTTAAACGATAAAGATGATTCCAAATACTTTGTAAAATTATCAACGATGTTCAATTTAATTATCTATATTAATTTACCTTCTTTTCAGCGGTGATAAATGTTACCACTGTATGATCATTACCGCCAGGCACGAAAACGTCATTCAATATCGCGAAGGTGAGCCGTTCTTTCTTTTTTCTTCTTCTTTTTCTTTTTTTTCTTCTCTCTCCCCCACCCCCTTCCCGTCTCCTAAACCCCGTTAAACTTTCTTATCGATTTATGTAAAACACGATCGGTGTTTGTGATAACGCAGAACGTTAGGTATTCGTATTAAATAATAGAATGCACGAAGCATAACGTATAATATCCCTACATCTATTTCTTTCTTTCTTTCTTTCTTTTTTTTTCTCTCTCTCTTTATAATTCTCATAACCGTTAACCATTTTAATTACTTTCGTATGTGTATTATATTTCACTTTTGTTAAAATAATTATTTTTTCTTCTTCCTTCTTTTTCCTTTTTTTTTTTTTTCACATTTAGTTCTCAGCGTCATTATCATATCTATTATACGCGGTATTATTTTACGATTCCAAAAAATTTTTTAAAGTTTTAAAATTCACCATCATTAATATTATCAATTTGTCATAGTATCAAATTATAACATCACATTATCGATATTATCGAAGAGTGCAAGCGTTCTTGCAAGCTTCCCCCCTCCCCTCAAAAAAAAAAAAAAAGAAAAGAAAAAAAAATATCTACTAAAAGTTATCGTATATGTACGCGTATTTTCGTTTACGCGTTATTATACTCGGAAATCTTAAAACGCGTGAAACTTTATTTAACACAAAATAATACGTTTATTCTATACGTTGTTTGTTACAATTATAAGAGTTATCGATTTTATTGATCGTTCATGTAATTATTTGTGTTTCATTATCTCCGATCCAATCGTTCTTTATTTTCGTGATAGCGTTCCTATAAATTGGCCGTTCATCGGCTCATGCAAAGATACAGATTTTTCCCACGAGTCCGGTTCTTGCATCAGGACAATAGTTTTTGGGAAGCAACATAAGCACGCGCGCGCGCGAGAGAGAGATAGAGGGATAGAGAGAGAGAGGGTGGGGGGGAGAGAGAGAGAAAGAGAGCTGAGAGCTCGGGGAAGCGAAACAGTGCACAGTGGTCCGTCTTTCTTCCCCTCGTAATTCTCTCTCTCTCTCTCTCTCTCTCTCTCTCTCGTTCTCATTCTCATTCTCCATTCCATACGTGCGTACGCACAATCACTCCTTCTCTCTCTCTCTCTCTCTCTTTCTCTCTCTGTTTTTCTTCTCCCCCTTTCTCCGACAAACATTCTCAAAAACACACGTACATCGTTCACCCCGTGCACACACACAAGCGCACATATAGAACGCACATTCACGCGTGCATACTCTACAATTCCCGAGGTTGATGAGCATGGCGTAACTAAACCTGACGTCCATTGTGTCGGACCACATCCTTGGCATTTGCCGTTGCCAATAGTACATGAAAGGTCTGATGCCGTATGGTGAATTACGCTAAAGTTTAATTCACTGTGAACACGGTGTATTAAACGATTTGCCATTCATCGTACGCTTATATAAAGATTTGGGGAGTGTTATTGAATATTTTCTTTTTTTTTTTCCTTCCTTTCTTTTTTCTTTTTTCTTCGGCACCGACTTTGCTTCATCGAACACTACTCACTCGTGTATATATATATATATATTATATATATATATATGTATATGTATTGTACTCCATAGATACCTTTTTTTATACTTTCTCAATGAAACTTGAAAAAAAAAAGAAGGAAGAAAGAAGGATGGGAAAAAAATTACTAAATTGAAAATGAAAAGGGGTATGAAAACAAGTTTTCTTTCATCGTTTTAGGATTCTGCAATCCAGACCCGATGGATCTGGAAAACATGTGCTCGATGATCGGCTCGGACGATATTCTATACTCTATGTTTCGGATAAACTCTAAGCCCATACCTTGTCCATTCAGCGGCCCTCCATTCACGTTTTCATATAATCGAGGATACCGAGAGTGCGCAGTACCTATAAGTTTGGCTGAACGATGTACGGATGAGAGTAAGCTGCTTCTTAAATATCAGGCTTGTCCGGACATCGATGGAACGGAAAGTAACAGTAAGTTTCCCCTTCTCCCCGTCCCTCTCTCCTCCCTATATTTGATTAGAAATTATTCGAATTATCGATTCGTCGAAAATGTCAATTATCATTTAGCATTTGCAATATACATATTTGAATACTAATTTCTTCGATAGAATTCTTTTATTTTATATGGAAACATTTTCTCCATTTAAATGCAATAATAATATTAATTGACGGAAATAACAATTGACTGTTTTTCATTTTAATACATTGTCAGCTGGTAGGATAAAATTACGTTTAAAATTCTCTCTCTCTCTCTCTCTCTCTCTTTTTATTGTTTTTGATTTTGGGTATATCTAACTAAATGAAATTATTGTGATAAAATCAATTTTTTTTTCAATTTCATCTTTCACCTTTTTGCGGAAAACGTTCATACGATTAAAAAAAAAAATAATAATCACAAAAACATATTGCTTTTAAGGTTCAGTTTAATGCATTCAACTGCGCTACCGTGATTGGGACTTTATTAGATACTTTATTTTTATTGTTGAATCGCGTTTTGGTTTGGCTTATGCCATTGCAACTAAATGTCATTTAAGAAGAGTATTACAATACGTCAGATTAGTCGGGAAAATTCATTAAACTTGTTGTTATTTAAAAGGAATAGTTATTACAGTACGAGTAATATTCTTTTTTCTTTTTTTTTCTTTTATTTTAGGAAATTTAATATTAATTCTAGTTTTAAATATTCACTTTCTCAACTATACTTAAACTCCTGTAATTAACCATCGTATTCGCGCGTCTTGTTAAATTTGACGAATTTTACAAACAAGTAATATTTTTTTTTGATAAAACGATATTTATCATTTACTTAATGTAAATCCCTGCTGACAATGTAATCCCAAAGGTTTCGGAATTTATTCGTTATTTCTCGCAAAACCTGTATGACTAATAATCGGCTCTTTTCTTTCCGTTTCTTTTTTTTTTAGTCATAAATTATACGATAATTTATATTTTACAGCGGAGGAGTTGCAGTGCTTAGCGGTGTGGAATGACGGTGGACGTAATAAATATTTAGTGGGTACACTAAAGGGAAGAAATGCTGTTGCTAACGAAGTAACATTTAGGTACGATGTTGTTATTTTATCGATAATAATTTTATCATCTTTTTATTATATTTATTGAAGGAAACTCATGAATACATTTATACTGTACAATCGGTATAAATGATGAACATTTGTTTGTTTGTCTGTTTGTCATAGGTGCTTTTTGTACGAAGAGAAGCATCATCAGGGGAAAGTGGTTTATATGCTCGCTCATTCCGGAGAACCTACTTGTAATGGTTTGACGACGGTATCCGAGGCATCCCTTACAATAAAACTAACGAAAGGTCATTAATATATTATTGATTAATATATATATATATATATATATATATATATATATATATATATATATGAATATATAACAAATTATTTAGAAATGTTATCTAACGTTACATGTATCCGTTAATAGTGGACAAAGAACACAGTAGATGCAAATATCCATCATGGGTTACGCAACATCACGATTGGCATTCATTGGACGGTACCAAAATGTATCACTTTACGAACAAAAATGCAACTCTCAAAGTAAAGGCTCAAGAAACCGACAGAGAGGCCTTTCACGAAGAAAAAATTGTATGCCATAATTTAGAAAAGATGCATCCGAATGATAATATGCAAGGTCACAAAGTGAAGGTGATAGCTCACGTGACCAGCGGTTGGTAAGTAGATTAAAAAGATTTCATCTTTTGTATAAATTGTTTGACGCGTACGTTTACATTGATTGCAGTGACATCGGTTATGTATGCATGATATTCCATAAGAGAGACGGGCATATCATTGAAATACAACAGTCCGGTTAGTATTTTCTACACGTATATACCCTTACGTCATTGATTCGTACGACATCTGATTGCTAATTCGTTTTACAGCACAAAAGGCAATCATGCCAGACGAAGTCTGTTCCCTTTGGGATCCTTCGAATATGCCTTATACGACTTTAATAAGTAAGTAACACGATGGGTATTATTTAAAAATGATCTTGAATTTAAAAATACATATCCACTTTGGTCTTCCTCAGCTTCATTCCTACATCAAAGAAAATGTTCACACCCCGGTCGCTACTCCATCATGGATTTTGCCCCTTCAAACGTATTCTCGGTTACTCCCAGACGACAGCGTCGCAGTGAGAAATCATCGAAAACGGCAAAAAGAAGGACGTGGCAGGACGATATTGAAGATGAGGAGTGTAGGAGTACGGATATTCAAATAGGATGCAGCTCGTCCGATCAAAATGAAATGGTAATAGCAAATACTTGCGAACACGAAGAAATAGGTGAGTTTAATAAAAAATAAATAAATAAATAAATAAATAAATAAATAAAACCAAGAATATAATTTATCCTTGAATTATCTGAACGCGAGAATAAACATGTATATTACACTTTTAGCATACTCATGTCACGGTAGTTGGGAGGAAAAAGGTATATGGTATACTATAGTGTCACAAAAGAGTACGGAACTTAGGGTAGGCCTAGGACAAACGTATTGTTTCTCAATGCGGTCCGGTGTAAATCCAGAAAAAAGTCAAGATAGGAGTAGATCGTTGCAGCAGGAACAAGAATTGTGGCTTTCGAAGCCAACACGTTTTTGTCAGAGAAACGGAACGAATGAATGGACGTATAGACTATCCAGTCAAGGTGGTGATTATTGAAATTATATATTCCATATTTTTTCAATATATGTGCATATATAAGTGTGTGTTTGTTGTGTGTGCATGTGTGTTTATATGACATTAAATTTCTTATTGCAGGTGTCTGTGAAGATTTAATGAAGGCTGCATCGAGTATAGCAACTACTTTCTCGTTGAGTAGCAGTACGATTATCGTTACAATAGTCACAACGACGTACACGATATTGTCTAGATGATTCGACAGAAAAATCTTGTAGATATTGACTGCTACAGAAAACATAAGCTGTAATTAACAGCAGCTACTAACAGGCCACGCGGTCAATATGACATTTTTATTTTTATTATTATTATTATTATTATTATTATTATTATTATTATTATTATTATTATTAATATTATTATTATTATTATTATTTTTTTTTATTATTATTTTTATTATTATTATTATTATTTTTATTATTATAATTATTATTATTATAATTATTATTATTATAATTATTATTATTATGAGAAAAGAAATAGGCAAACATCGATAATTGAAAATGATAGTTTAAATTTTTTAAAAATTGCTAGTTTTTTTTTAGTAGTAAAAGGGACGAACAAGATACAACTTAAGGAACGATTAAAAATACATTATTGTGCTGCAAAGCAGCCAGATAACACTCTTATATGTTCAAAGGCTGTTGCAAGGGTTGTTTATTAAAACAATTTAATTTCTGTCACTGTTCAAATAATTGTTATAAAATCATTTTATTTTTCTATACATATTAGGAATGTATATCCTGACAGAATTAACCTGTGAGTTGTCGATAACATCATAAATTTGAGCTTATGATTAAATAGACGTTGGTACTTATTCCTCTCGTAAAGTATGTAACTGTACGTAACTGTCGATGCTCTGAAGTTTTAGAAATATATTTTATATTTGTATATCTCTAATGTTTATACTGTTTATACTAGCATGGCCAATTTTACGCAATAATTCATAATATCAATTGCAACGATAACTCTAAGGACTTAAAACGTAACTAATACCGATTGTGTCAATACTTGTCGCATCAAAACAGATAATGATTGATCTTTAATTTTAGCACAGAACGTTTTGCCGCGTATGTATAACATGGCAATGTCTTTTTGGTTTAACAGAATATGACATTGGTACCTACTGCCCGTTCCTAATAGTTCTTGAAATAAAACTAACAAAAAAGAAAAGAAAAGAAAAATAACAAATATCTTTCTTTTATATCGACATAGATACGAGTGATCATGAAATCTTTCATTAAAATGGTTCTATAACATTTTAAATATTATATAATCGATTAAAAAGTTCAAGCACCATTATTAGCCACGAAATTACAATCGATAATAAGATTCTAATGTATTTATAATCACTATTTTTCAATCTGTCAATTTTTCATTATTTCAAGTTGACTCGTAAATTGTTAGTTACAGTATATATATATATATATTTATAAATTTTTTCTTTTTAACAAACAGTCATTACTATCCCAACAATATATCGTTGGTAGATTTTCAAATTCTATATGTCTCCTTTAACAGAAAATGTTAATAGATATATCTAATCTAACAGGTATAGATTATTAGCAACAGTCTTTGAATGGAACCAGTTCTAAAGTTGTAAGTTTGAAAAATTGATGTAAATTATTAATAACCAAGCTATTGTAAATAAAACCAGGGTATAATTAATCTATAATACTTCATTTGGTTTATACTCGATTGAAAATGAAGTAATGTATGTAATTATAAATTATAGCTAATTAACACACGATAAATTCGTTTAATGTAATAGCGAATGAACATTTTTTATCTTATAGCTAGTTATACATACATATATGTGTATATCTGTATATAATAATTTAAATATTGTATAAAGACTGTTTTTAAAGAGTAAAAAGTTTACACAGCTCTCGACCACGTTTAGCTAATGGGGAAAAAAAAAACTAAAAAGAAAAAATAAAAAAAAAAAGAAAGAAAAGAAGAGAAATGAAAAGAAAAGGAAGGAAAGAAGAGAAAGGAAAAGAAAGAACAATAGAAAGCGTACGTGGCTTTGAGCGCGTCCTCTGATACAATTTTCGACTTAAGATATACTTGGAAATAAAAAGTATCTGTATTTTGCCGATAATTAATATGTTTCTACTGAATGACATTGTACGAGAGATTAACCAGCGAAATTGGTCTCCGGGCAAATCCAAGATTTATACATAAACTTGTGAAATAAAATGCTTTGTCTTTTATATAGGGTTAGTGGATGTAGATATAAAGGAAAGATCCTAGAGCATAAATCACTTTTAACAACGAATCTTTGGTCGTTCGAAACGACTAGATGCGTTTCATCCGTTTCCATTGGATATGTCCATCCTTTATATTATATTTAATATATCACCTTATTTCGATAATGATTAGCTAATGTCAATTTTTTTTTGTTATACATCTTACCGCATTATTTATGCTAATCATATTTCGTCATCGTACATCCTCGAATAAGATAATAACTTTATAAAGATATTGCCTGGTGAACGAATAAAAAGAAAAAAAAAAAAAATTAAAAAAAAAATGAAAGGAAAAGGAACATTCGACTAAATCTCTGTAAATACACAGGCATTTATTCTTTGTGAAATGTGCGTGTGCGTGAATGCATGAGAATGAATTTGCGTATATAATACTATTCAAAAAGTCTACATCCATTATATATATATATATATATATATATATATATATATATATATATATATATATATATATAAAACCTTGTTAATATTTATTATATCTAAGCGTCAACGGAAGATAGCCAAACGCAGTGAAGCGGACGAAAGTTAGGAAACATTTTTTACCGTATATATATATATATATATATATATATATATATATATATATATATATATATATATATATATTAAATATTTTCTAAAAGTAATCTACTGTATACCGGAATTCAAGAAAGACATAAAAAAGAAGGGAAAAGAATATATAGAAAAAACAAACAAAAATCCGTGAACGAGTGAAAGAGTTGTACGTTTGAGAATCATCGAGCATCGAGTAACAAGATAAATCTTTATTTTTATACGTACAGGACGAAGTATCGAGAGCTTGCCTATTTTGCTTAATGGTTATAGATAATGCTTAAATGAAGGTAACACGTGAGATAGGATCATGTTCATTTCTTATTTTTTTATTTTTTCTAATTTTCATTGCTTCGTCGAACAAAATGATTTGGATAGAGGCTACGAGTTTGACATAGGGATGTGATTTGCGTGAATACCAATCGTTGTTCTGCCTTATTCTTAAGATTTATTTATCTATTAACAATGCCTATGTAAGAATGTAATACGCTTAATTATTTTGCTCGTTCATCAGTCCTATGTACCTACGAATTTTCATCGTGGAAATATTCGTCTTTTTCTATATACCAATAAATCGCCAGATTCTTCGAAATCTATTTTATTGCCCAAGCGTACGAGAATCTAATTTTTAATTAGAGTAGCACGGCCACGTTATAGTAGCGCAGCGGGTAGCAGCTAAGCCAACCAAGCAAGCTAAAATGAATTCCGGATACAGACGTTGCGCAAGGTGAAATAAAAAAGGAAGAACATAAAAACTAATAAATATTCCTAGATTAAGAGATGATTTATTAAATAAACGGGGAGGGGGTTGGGGAGTAGGTGATAAAAGCTAAGATTTTTCATGGAACAAAAAGCGTAAAGATCTGCATAAAGTGCCACTAAAGACACTATATATTAAAGAAGTGATTCACTCGATTACTAACCATTAAAATAATGCTGTGTACAAGAAATATATATATATATATATATATTTTTCGTTTATCACTGTGATGATTATATATAATTATAAATATTAGTATTTAAGACAGTTTGAGTGTTGCTTTTCTTGCCACTTTAGTCTAGAAGAAGAAGGAAAAAAAAAGAAAAAAAACGTTATTTCGATGTATTATTAAGGGTTTACGAGGATGAGAAAGGAAGGGTGGAAGGAGGATTTATAAGAACCATAAAACGACATTGGCCTCTGCTCACGAACCTAATAATTATTTTCGATCTAATCGTATGATATGCGCGATCGAGCACCGCCGTTAAATATTCTACGTGCTTGATTGACAAAAACATGTGGGGAAAATTCTCCATAACTCCAATAACAATATTCGTTATAAGAGATGTTAAAAAAAAGAAGAAGGAAAAATCAACGATATTATTCCTTTCTATAAGAATATAATATAATTTTTTGATTGTGTAACATTTTCAGTATATCATGATGCGTTTATTTCTATATCACAGACAGACTATCTCGACACGTTCGTCCATGATAAAATAAAATAATTAAACGAAGGGCAAAAGTAATAACAAAGGCGAAAATGAGACGATTAGAAATGAGATTTTACATTTTTGCTATTAACGATCGCAGGAAATGATATTTTACCGATGAAGAATTAAGAAGAATGTAAAGAAGAAAAAGAAGAAGAAGAGGAATTAAAAATAATAAAAATAATAATAATAATAATAATAATAATAATAATAATAATAATAATAATAATATGATATATATTATCGATCGTCAAAACCTCGAACATCGACAAGTTTTAAAAAAAATAAAACACTGCCTTTACGTACATAAAAATACGTCGCTCGTTAACGAAGCGTTAAAAAAAATCTAATCGAACGAATAGCTTTTTATATTTTCGATCTCATATCTGCCTTTTCCGAGTGCTAGTTTATTCTGATAATAACGATATAGTATTTCTGTAAAGTGTCAGACAATGCCGACTCGATGGTATATGAACTAGCATCATGTGTAATGTTTATTATATTTTGAATACGAAATATATACATATAAAAAAATATGACTTTTCGTATATCCAATACGTTGTTTCATTAAATTCATTTGTTTCCCCTTTGAATTTCCCTCCGTTTGCAACTCAAGAAGGAGGGAAATAATAGAGTTGCGTTAGATTACGAAGTAACATCTCGTATTTTGTCTAACGTGATATTAGGAATGAAACGTTTCACAAACAAAAAATTGATCTGTAATATTTTTTATAATTTTTTCCTCATATATCTCGATTTAACAAAAAAAAAAAAAAAATAAAACAAGAAAACAAAGGTGAGTATCAGGGATGCGTGTATACGTACTGCGCGATTGAATGCTATATAAAGTTAAATATTTTCGTTTAAATCGAGAAGATGCATAATGTTTACCGAACCAATACCGAACGTCCTTGTCACGTTATCGTTTCTTCGCTTATTCATTTGCTAAACACGAATATTAATTTTTAAGTTTAACTAAAAGACGATATAGAAAAGAGTCATTGCTTTTAACCTTTTATTATTATTATTCAAAAATTCGTGGAAATAGTTCTACCAATACGGAACTAAGAAAGCGAGTGAGAAAAGGACAGAAACAGAGACAGAGACAGAGAGAGAGAGAGAGAGAGAGAGAGAGAGAGAGAGAGTAGTACGATCATATCGCCATCTACGAGGGTAGTCGAAGGGTGAATTTTTCTATAAAGCGCGTGTTCTATGACGGATCGACGTAGGTTTGCGAAATTTTCGCGGTGGTGAGTTTGGCGGCACACGTGAGCCATGTCATACACGATAAGCGTTGCCTCGAGAACGTCGAATATCGCTGTAGAAGCGAACGAAGAGAGACAGATATAGATATAGATCTTATCAACCGATCCTCGATAAAGTAAAGAAGAGGAAGAAGAGGAAGAAGAGGAAGAAGAGGCGAAATAGAACAAGATATTAACGAGAATCACTTTTATTATTTCTTTTAAACGTTTTAAAATATGTGCA
>OU426861.1:1223151-1238151 GCA_911387685.1 Dolichovespula media | reverse complement strand
TATGTATAATGATTAATTATGTTTCATAACAGTGATAAATGACGATTAATAACACACCAGGATTGTTATTAATATTATTATTATTATTATTATAATTATTATTATTATTATTATTATTAACGTTTTTGTCATTATATCAAATTGTATTATTATTATGTTTTGTCATTATATCAAATTGTATAATTACTATGTTTTGTTATTACGTCAAATTGTATAATTATTACGTTTCGTTATCATATCAAATTATATTGTTGTACGAAGCAATTGAATTGGCCTATTTGTTTAATATTTTCTTTGTTTTTTTCTTTTTCTTTTCCGAAAAGAAAAAATTGCGAGATTCCAATTTGAGAGAAATTCGATGAATTGTCTGAAAAATCTGTCGTAATTTTATTAATAATAGAGAAACAAAAAGCGAAGGTAGGTAGGTCAGGCGAGATCATAATTTGGACGTTGCATTCGTTTTGACTAGTCGCTCGTTCGTTTGCCAAAGCAGGACATTTATTTCATTGATGTCGATGGATTTTGTTCGTTCGTCTGCTCGTTCGGCTTCATCATAACGAGAATGAAAGAGAAAGAAGGATAGAGAAACAGAAAACGCTTTTTCCATTTCGCCTTACAAATTTGCGGATGTTCCTGCTTTATTTCCTGAAAAGAAAAGATCGATTATGCGAGAAGGATCTTTCATATCGAGGTCGTATCGATTGGATCCTAAACGTGTTTTCAAAAATGTCCTATTTTTTTTTCTATTTTTCTTTCTTTTTTCTTTTATATATATATATATATATTAATATATATTAATATATATTAATATATTAATATATATATATATATATTAATATATTACCCGACGGTTTGATGATTAAAATGTAATTGATTAATAATCCTACGGGGAGAAATTAATTCTAAATCGTGAAACAGAACTGTTCTGTATTTCACTTCCAAAATAATTCATTTCGAATTGATTGATTCGACGGATTAGCTTCGTTGATATTTGCATGCAATATGTAATTATAATTTTGAATTCGATTCGCCGGTTCGGAATATAGCCTAAAAAATTATAGAAATATTGAAGAAATAAAATGAAAGAGATGACGTTAAGTATCTCGTTTAGATGTTAATCTGAAGGTCTTTCTCGTATAATCTTTTCTCTCAAAGAAATATATCTAACAATCGTGAATTTAAAAATGCGTTTTCTGTCTCTCTCTCTCTCTCTCTCTCTCTCTCTCTTTCTCTCTCTCTTTCTCTCTTTCTCTCTATCTATTTATCTCTTTCTCTCTCTATTTCTTTTTATAAGCTTCAAGTTTTGTAATCTTAAAGTTACTCTTACACCAGTCGACTTGTTAATGTAGTTTAGAAAAAATATTATATAGCTAAGATAACGAGATGTTCCTGAAAGTGCTGCTTCAAGTTGCGCACGTCGAGTAGAATGGCGTAGACATTTAAAAGCGTTCCTGTGCTAAGACCGTAACGATTATCAAAGCAACGACCATGAGGGAGACATTTTGGTTAGTGCATCTATTCGTAAAAGACCGGTATCTTGTTAAGTGGTTTTCTCAAGGAAATATAAAAGCTGGATATAGCAAAAGAAGTTGTTAACATTTCTTAATTCGTTCTATTCTTTTTTATGAAATATATACAGGATGTTCCCTTGTTTGAAAATTTGGAATATTTTCGTGGGGGGGATGAGGATGGAGACTGAACGTATCAAAAAAATTTTCTTATTGATATTTAACGGATTGTTCTACTATTTTTTTTGCAATTCTGGAATGGTATTTTCTTTTTCTTTTTGGATGACATGTTTTTCATAATTGGATGACATTTGTTGTCGTCCCAACAAACGTCATGTCAACACCGAAGAGAAAAGTATACAGTTTCGTTTAAGGAAATAAATTTGACCTTAAAATTTCTCCTATAGTTTGACATGGATAAAAGAAATTGGCACCAAATTATGTCGATCATTTCATATCGAACAAATTTATGAAAATATTTTTCCCATGGGTTCGTCCCTACGCGAGATGAGAAAAAAAAAAAAGAAAAAGAAAAATGATAAAAACCTTCGCAGTTAATCAGATGAGTCATGAAAATTATTTGTGTTATTTAATTACATTTTTTGTTGTAAAGAGATCCTCGTAAAAGAAGAAAAGAGAGAGAGAGAGAGAGAGAGAGAGAGAGAGAATAAAGAAAACGTATCTCGGAATTTTTTTCAGACAAAATTAATTTATTTTCTCGTTGATAGAACCGTCGGGGTAGTCCGTCGTAACTGCATCCAGCGAAGTTTTTAGCTTGCTCGACATTTTCATCGTCCGATAAATAAGACATTTTTCAGGTTTTCGTTCCCTCCTTTCTTTCTTTTGCCTTTTTTTTTTTTTTCTTATCGTGCGATTTAACAGGGCCCTTCGCGCGTTCCTCAAACGCTAAAAAAGTTTGAGCTTTACAGCCGATACCGTGCTCGTTTCTTTTAACCGGCGATCGTTGCCGTTGCTAGAGAATTGTGAAACGTCTAGGCCCGAGCTTGGAAAGCTTAGGAGAAAAAAAAGTTATTGGATGCCAGGCAAATGGAAGTTCCAGTAGGTCGCCGATATTTCCGATAATACGGGCCAGAATCTTCTATGATGCATACATACTACCTATCCTATAGCCATCTACATATGTACATACATGTCGAAGCTCTTTGACAAATTTTTAACCTGCTTTTTCTCCCGTAACTTCTTTTCCCTCGACGAAACGTGTATATTGATACCTACTATGAAACGATCGTTAAAAATATATACGTGGATTATTACAAAATAACGATAGGCAATATCATCGATTGATTTATTAGAAAATAGACAATGACATGTATTATCATACCGAGGAATAATTTTATAATTTTATAATTTTATAATTTTATAATTTTAAACAAATTTTACTGATCCCTTATTGCTAAACGTTCAATGATATTTTTTTTGTTTTTCATTTCTCTTTGTATTAATTGATAATGAAGTTGTCCCTTTTAATGATAACAACATATATCGGTTCATATCGATTAAATTTACACAGAGATAAACTCCTGTCATATTTCGAACAAATTCATAGAAATTCTATCGAAAAGAAATTACTTGATGCAGTTGTAAAACGTAAGGTGGTTCTTATACAAACCCCCGAAAAATTTGGAAATTGTTGATCTTTTGTTTTCATTTTTGTTCTTTTATATATATATATATATATATATATATATGTGTGTGTGTGTGTGTGTGTGTGTGTGTATATATTTCCTTTTTCTTGCATCAAGGATTTGCGAAGATATCGACATAATTTACAGATAAATAATTTCAACCAATATGTTCGACGTATGTAAATTCGACGATGTCCTTGATCATTTTTGTTATCTCATCCATTACTTTATTCGTCTCTATCCATCATATTGATTTTGGCAAGCAACATTAACGCCCTTAGTTAGTCGGGAACGAACAACGCAGTACGAAAAAAAGAGTTTATTTTCTTTTCCTTTTGCGATTATTTTTCTTCGCCTTCTTTCTTCTCTCTTTCTCTTTCTCTGTCTGTCTGTCTGTTTGTCTGTCTGTCTGTTCAACCAAACAGATCGTACGTTTGTATAACAAACGTTTTCGAAACGAGGAATGATAATTAGGAGTCTATTCGATTAAACGATCGCGATCGTTTTGCAATTGCGTGCGAGTAACGTAGTTAAAGTTGGACCACACTCGCTTAATGAATAATCCAACGAATACAAATGCTAATTATACAAAGAGAAGGAGAGAGGGGGAGAGAGGGAGAAGGAGAAATAGAGATAGAGATAGACAGATAAATTAAGCTATCCCTGAATAATATGTATATATGTATATACATTTTGCAGAGATCTCATTCGTAGGAGCGGCTATTCATCCTATTATTTCGTTTGTCACCTTTATTGTCGTTCACATAGTATTATCAGCGCGATGGGGGGGAGAGGGTGAATGAGTAGCGGGCAGAGATAGGATACGGAAGAAAAATACGTTCAGAATAATTGAACGATAAATATTGTAACGGAGAGAGAGATCGACGTTTCTTTATTTTTTTTTCCGGCTTAGTTTTTTTCTTCTTCCATTTTATCCTTATCGCTTTGCAATCATTTTTAAAGATTCCGAAGGGGTTGAGGGATAGAAACGGAAATAGTAGCTCGGTACGTTCAGATTCGATGTATATTGCACAAATACAAACATACAACATTTACATATACGAGCATTTTAATCGAAAATTAAGCCCGGTTTAATAGCCATATGAAAATGGGTATATTTTATAATGCATTTAATAAATAATATTGTAACTTCGATCAGACGGAAGAAACGTTTAGTTTTGTAAAATACAAGGGTTATTCGTGTAATTTAATATCTGTTTATCATTTTATCGCTTGTAGTTTATTTCGATTTTATTTGGGTATAGAGACTCGATTGATTTTATTGATACGAACTGATAAAATGAATAAAAGTATTATTGTGGATCCCATAGAAAAAGAAACTTCATTGCGATTCTTTTATTAATTTTTTCACGCATAAAAAGAATTAAACCCTTTGAACAGTCATTCAATTTATTTTTCTTTATCTTTTTTCTCTTCGCAAAGTTGAGTTATGAAATTAAAATAAGTCGATTAAAGATAATTTCGAAGTCGCAGTATTTAATACGATGGAATACTTTTCACAATGTTATTTATATAATTTTATTATGGAATAAGAGCATTGAAGTCCATTTCATGAATTAGAAGGCATCTTCATATATTAAAAACTGTAAGCAATTAAACCTAAAAAATAAATAAATAAATATTACGTTATATATTGCCCGATCCGAATAATGCGACATACATTGCAAACTTTTTCCGTCAGGGTTAATATTTACAAAGACATCGAAGATATTTCAATTACGCAAATTACCCTTTACGATGAAAAGATTCCGTTGTCATTCTTCTTTAACACGAAACTGGGATTTATAAAAAATCTTTTGATACAGATCGAGTAAATAAATTTCTTTTTTCGTAAAATAAAGAAAGGGTCAAAAGGTGATGGAATTATTTTATGCGAGTATACACAAGCCATAATCAAGCGTAATTCCCTCGGAACTGTATAATAACGCATTCGATTATTACAATCAGTGCATATGCCCATTGTCGGAAAAATATATATATTTATTAGTTGCGATTTGTATAACCGAGCTTCACCATTATTTACTTTGAAGTTACTCCTTAATCCTCTATGGTTTGTTTACACAATGCAATCGTTTCCAACTCAGCGACTTTAATTAACGGATGATGAAAATGTACGTCATCGACATTGTACCATGGAAAGGTGCAACAACGAAGTTAAAAAATTCAAAATAGAAACATAATGCAATTATGTAAAATCAAACAATTCGTTCGTTGTCTATTATTGAACAGTTTGTTCATTTATTGGATTATAATCTATATCTACGATAAACGGCGAGAGTAATACTATGACAAGAATACGATACGTATACAGACATGCACACATATACACGTACATTATTGCACCATATGCATACTTAACTTTTCGATAAGTTCGAAGGTAAGAAAGTATCGGGTAAACTCTAAAAGTAACGTCGAAATGTTGAACTTTTCTCGTTTTAGTCGATGACCTGGAAGGAAGTATATACATTTTTGTAATCTACGAGGAAAGAGAAAAAGAGAGAGAGAGAGAGAGAGAGAGAGAGAGAGAAAGAGAGAGAGGGAAGAAGAAAGAAATAGAGGAAATAAGATATCGAGCTTGATCGCAAACGTATTTACCGCAAACTTTAATTATTACAAAAAGAATTCTATACGACCTTATAATTCTCGAGCTCGTATATAATCGAGAAACCATTAGGAAATATTGCGAACTTTTTCGAAAGGGGAAAAAGAAGAGACGAGAAAAAAATATATTCCATTTTTTGAATTGTACGGTAAACAAGAATGGTATAACGGTAAAACGGTAATTTTTTATTTTTTTCGTTCGTTCGTTTGTAGAAACGAAACGAATCCCTTTCGTTTGAAATGCATAAACGTGTACGCGCGCACGCGCACACACGCATGTTACGATGTACTCTCACGTCGAAGAGGACGAACGATCTTTTGTATAACTCATTTTTTTTTCTTTCTACTGATCTAGCAGATCGACCTTTTAATCTCCGTAGCGAGTCTTCCATCATCCAGCTTGTCCTGGGTATCCATCGGAAGCGATTAAAAGTTTAAAAGCGTAGAGACTTCAGTGTAATACAATACTGTTGTTTCTTGTATTTCGATTGTATTTCAATAGAATCGAAAACGCGACCACTTTCATCGTAAAAGAAATATCGGATTCTATTGGTATAGGAAATGAAAATTCGGTGGATAATATGATAGACTGATATGCAATATTAATGTATATGTTTAATAAATTACAAATTATCATTTTAAAAGTGATTTGATTTACGCTGTAATATTGTATTCAATATTATAATAAATCTTTCGACGTATCTTAAGAGAAATACATTAATATCTCTGTACATTCGAAATATCATTAATTAATATATATATATATATATATATATATATATATATATATATATATATATATATATGCATATACGTAATTATTCATTGATTTTATCATTAATTCATTCCAAAAAATGGTTTGTTTAGAAATTTGGTCTTTTTAGTCACATTTATTTACGCTGTTGTACACACCATCCATTTATTTATCCTATCTTACAATTTTATTTATCTTTCGTAAGGTTAAAAAATAACATCATATATACGTACATAAAATATTATATTATATAAAAAGGTCAGAGATTTCTTTGTTATATCGAATCCCCCCATTGGAAATGATTTGAACCCTCCTCTCAAAATTTTATCCGGTAAGTCATTCATGCGCGTGTTTCTGTGTGTATTAGGAAGAGAGATTAAACCAAATCGATCGTAAACCGAATCTAAATCTCCGATATCTCGACTTTGCCGAGATTAAATACCTTTATATCTCTTTTGGCGATACCTACTTGATACGTTTTCACATTTCTGCTCGAGATACATAAATAAATAGTAAGTATTCGAGAAAGCCGAGGTAGGATAAAACGTTAATAAATAATAATTCAAAGACATCATCCAATTTCGTCGTCGTTGTCATCGTCATTATCGTCGTCGCCGTCGTCTTCGTTAATTCTTAAATGAATTTCTCTTCTATACGATTCCAAAGGAAGATAGCAAATTTCGAATAGCTCAATAGAGAGAAATTCTCAATCACATTGGAACTAAATAGATGTCAGTAGGATCTGTGATATGGCAGGTAGTTAAAAGGCTTTTGTGCTTAATGCTTTCGAGTGGCCCACTGCCCTCTTCCTCTCCTTCACCCTCTCTCTCACTCTTTCTCTCTCTCTCTCTCTCTCTCTCTCTCTCTCTATCTATCTATCTATCTATCTCTCTCTCTTTCCTTCTTTCTTTCTCATTCCCTGTCTCCTACTTTCCTAACAATTCCTCTATCCGTTTCTCTTTCTCTCTTCAATATCAGAGCCAGTAGTAGTAACAGTGGCAACAGCAGTGGAGACAACGGCACCTACGAGGTTGATACCGACGACGATATTAGTGGTAGTAGTAATAATAGTATTAGTAGCGGTGGTGTATTGGTAGTAGTAGTAGTAGCATAAGTAATAAGTAGTCTAGTGATGATAGTGGTGGTACTGGTGCTGCTAGTGGTGGTAGTTTGAACCTGCGAAGAAGGGCGCAAGCGCTTACTATCCTCTCTCTCTCTCCCTCTATCTTTCTCTTTCCCCCTGACATCGCCATCCTCCTCTTGTATTTCGCGGCAGTTATTCGTGGGGTGCGAAAGCGAGAGGAAGTCTCCGTGCTGTCGAGCCCTTAGGTACACCTTACTACTACGCGCGAAAAAAGAACTTCATCGTGTCTCTTCGATTTTTATCCAGTGTGTGCCGTGTCTTTTGTTTCTCTATACTTTTTTCTCTATCTATCTCTTTCTCGCTCTCTCTTTTTCTCTCTCTCTATCTTTCTTTCTCTCTCTCTCTCTCTCTCTCTCTCTCTCTTTATCTCGTTTTTTCGACAATTCTTCTCTATCCTTTATCTATCATTGTATTTTTTTTAACCAACCTTTTTTTTTTATTCTATCTTTCTCTTTCGTACTCTCTCTTTCGCACAGAAAGCTTACGCTAGTCATCCAGTGTCAGTTGTATTCTCTTTCATCTCTCTCTCTCTCTCTCTCTCCTTTCTCTCTTTCTCTCTCTCTCTCTCTCTCTCTCTCTCTTTCTCTCTTTTTTTTCCTTGCAGATTCGCATGGTGCTTTTTAAACAGTAACTTTGTCTTCTTTATATTCGTTTCTCTCCCATTAACACAGGGTGAGATTCTAAACAAAGTTTAAAGCTGAAATTCGGCCTATCTGATTCAGTTATTGTAGCCGAACGGATGCTAATTAGTTTATTTCGTCTTCAACTCTTTCTCTCGTTTTTATTTTCTTTCTCTATCTACTTTTTTCTTCCCTCTTGTTACTTCCAACGAACACGATTTTTTTTTCGAGCCTCTTTATTTTCGTCACTCTGTAATTAGGGTGTCATCGTTCCTCGCGAGCGTGACCAACCGAAGTCCGCGATTCGTCATTCTTCAAGTTACCGTAATGTTTGATCGTTCACTTTTTAAAGTCTCTTTATCTCTTTCTTTCTTTCCTATCTCTTTTATTCTTCTTTCTTCTTTTTTTTTTTTCTTATCTCAGCTTTCTGTTTTCGATCATCGTCAGAAAGATTTCGTTTTCTTTCTTTTTTTTTTTTTTTTCTTTTCTTAAAGCATTACTCTCCGTCCCACGAGACGAGCTCTTCTTTCCCTTTTTTTTTGTTCTTCTTTCCCTTCACGTGCTTCTTATACTACCTTCGTTTTATTTATTTTTTTTAAATTTTCTTCTTTTTTCTTTTTTTTTTTTATTCTCTTTTCTCCTTTTCGTTTCTTTTCTCGCGCGCTCGTTAATCCTCTCCTTCGTGCTCTAAATATTTGATTTATACGTTTATAGCTCGTCCCGTATCTTTTCTCCCATTATGAATAATAATATCCGACATTTTCATACTCTCGTAATAAACAATGACCACACGCGATTCTCTATTAATTTCTAACGTTATATTATTTAATCAGGACGTTTGTATGCCCGATAAGATCGAATCCATATTTTTGTATAACATGTCTGCTTCTCGAAGACATTGATTTTATAAAACTAAAAATAAGAACATACGTATTTGCCATTTTCACCTCACATGAATTGTTATATACTACGAAATATAACATATTCCTCTTTAATATATTAAAATTAATTTCTTACGATTTATGTTTTACCGTTGTATTATAAATCAACGTAGCATACGCGTACGTTATTTAATAATTCTATACATATGTAGACCAGTACGAAAATAATCAGGATTTAGATGTTGGATAATATCTATATTTCTATGCGATCCTATGAATTATTAGATTCACTTTGTCCCAACTCTCTCTCTCTCTCCTTTTTCTTGTAGAAATACATGCTCACAAAAGTCCACACGTACATATATACGCACTATCGGTGGTTCCGAATTTAACGAAGCAACAACTTCCTTAATGTCACGCGTACCGTAAATTGAAATCTAATAATCGAGTGACCGTTAGGCAAGTTAAAGTTAAACAGAGTTTAAAATTTAAGATATCCCACCGGGAAATTTAGAAAGTTACTTAAAGTACGTTCCTTCATATTCTTGCATTCCTTCCTATTTCCTCCGTTTTCGTAGTTTATCTTATTCTCTCTATATTTATATCAATGCATCATTTAGTTTATGAAATACCTACGTTCAATAGTTCGACGTATTTTGCACACTCGGTTTTGCACATTTGCACCCACGTATTTTATATATATATACATACATGCATATATATATATATATATATATATATATATATATATTAAATTAATCTATAAACACACAACAAATATATATGTATATGTAAATATGTACGTATAATTATTTGAGCAAAACATTGATTAAATAATTTTGATTTTTGTTTTTTAATAATGAAGGATCATAAATTTATAATGATATAAATACATACGAGCACTTGATGTAGAAACAAATAATGTAGAAACATTTGAAATAGCGTTTCATATAAAATTTAAATATTAATTCTCCGGGAATATTTATAGACGAATCTATTATTAGTGTAAACTTAGTACATACGTACGTATGTACATAGATTTACATGTACACTTAGATGAAATCACGGAAAAATAAGTCACGTATCTCACGAAAGGAAAGTCCTTGTATTTGAAAACACGCACGATATAAAGCTTTTACTTAATATTTCACTTCTTTCGTTTTTTTCATTTCTTTATTTTCTTATTCTTCACGGATTTTAAAGAAATATACATACATACATACATACATACATACATATATATATATATATATATATATACACACACATAAAAGAGTTTACGCAATTCTTATATCGATTTCTACGAAGACGTTTCGTAAGGGGGGTTAACATACTAAAGCGTACGTTGTTCGGATTGGTATTTGAAAGGACCTCCGTTGACCTCGTCGAAAGTCGATAAGTCAGCCGAAAGACGCGATAAGCCAATTGTATCTTATTGATGCGGATACAACGCGTTTAATATTTTTATTTTTCTTCTTGTTTCATTTGTACTATTACAATTTTCACCTCGTCAATCGTCCGTCTTAGGATTTAACAAAAAAAGAAAAGAGAAAAAAAAAATAGAAGAGAAAGAAAAGAAGAAAAAAAGAACGATTGATGGTCCTTTCGCGAGAATCTCGTCTGTTAATTTTTTTTTCGTCCCTCCTTCGCCCCCCTTTGTGGCAATCTCACGGAAGGAGACGGTGTAAGGAGAAATAAATTAACAAAAAAAAAAAAAAAAAATAAGAAAAAAAATAAAGGCAAGAAAACCAATTTCCACCAATAATCGAATTCTTTTGATATTATCTTGCGCATAGGTTTCTCGTAAAAATGCACTATCTCGACGGCTTCTTCTCGGTGTACGTATCGTTGAAGACAGAATGAGAACGAAAAAAAAATATTCTAAGACAGGAAGAGAGATAGAAGATAGATAGATAGATAGAGAGAGAGAGAGAGAGAGAGAGAGAGAGAGAGAGAGAGAGAGAGAGAGAGAGAGAGAGAGAGAGAGATAAAGAATGTGTATGTATCTCTCGACTTGCGTTTTCTAGTCCTTTCCTGCTTTTTTTTTTTAAAGGTTCACCGGACATCCAATTTCCATCGAAAGTGCTCGGAAATACGTTTAACCTATCTCTCGCGTAAGGACAACGTTGTCCATGAAAGGTGATTCTCTATTTCGAAAGAAACTAGAAAGAAAGATAGAATGAGCGAGAGATAGAGAAAGATAGATAGATAGATAGATAGAGGAAGGGGAGAGAGAGAGACGGAGGGGAAGGAAATAGTAAAAGGGAGCTTGTAAAAAGCTTTTGCAGCATGCTTTCTGTTCATCCATTTTTACTTTTATTACTTCTTCCTTTGCCTCTGTATGTATGTATGTATGTGTCTGTGTCTCTCTCTCTCTTTCTCTCTCTCTCTCTCTGACTCTCTCCCTTCCTATCTGTCTCTTTCTCTTACTTTTTCTTTCCCACACCAACCGTTGTTTAACGTACTTTCCCTCTCCTAAGTTTTCTCTTCCTCTTCCTCTTCTTCTTCCTTCTTCTTCCTTCTTCTTCCCACTTCAACATCTGACTCACCCTCTTTAAGCCCCCTTTCGTACCGTTGCAAAAGTACATAACCCATATTTCGTCTAACATTTTTCTTCTCTTTCTTCTATTTCTTTCCTAAACGTATATACATACATAGATATATACATAAATATATATATATATATATATATATATATATATTTATGTGTCTAAGTATGTATATTTTTATTAATAGGAAAATATCGGGAGAGTTCTTTTATAATTGTTAATATAAATTCGAAGTACTTTATATTTGAACGTATAGTACTCGATCTTGACAAATCGAACTGCCGTGAAAAGTAATTATTTTTTTTCGATGTCTTTTCCTTTCGAATATTAAGTTCAATATATATGTATATATATATATATATATGTATATATCGATATATATATCGATATGTATATATATATATATATATATATATATGAATATATATATGAATATATATATATTAAGGACAACTTTTATGACACCATGACACGTTTTTTTGTACATATCACTCGACACTGTGCTTTGTAGTATTGTAAAAATTGTGAAATTCGTTACTACGAATTGCTTGTTTTGTCGAAGAATTTTACGAAAGAGAGAGAGAGAGAGAGAGAGAGAGAGAGAGAGAGAGAGGGAGGGAGAGAGAGAGAGGGAAAGGTAGAGATAAAAATTGTTTTTCCGTAAAAATTCAAAAAATTTTGAAATTCAATACAAATTTTATATAGTCATGTAGAATCACGACAGGATAACGACAATAACGATCGAAAAAGTTCGACGTTCACTTTTTCAACAGAACTGTATAAATTCAATCAAAAAAACACGCTCGACGAGGACGACGGAGACGACGATTAACAACGACAAAAGAGATCGAGGAGTTTGTTTTATAACGCAGATCGATCTTTTTATCCTTATATTTCACGTATAATATACACATACTAGTACGCACGCATACTCCATTTTTTTATAACCCTTTATTTTTTTTTTTTGTTCGAGTGGCTCACGGCAGCGTTAAAATTGCAGAGAGAGAGAGAGAGAGAGAGAGAGAGAAATATCGTCACTTCCGAATTCGCGTTAGGATCCCACGACTCGTTAGGCCGCTGCCCGTACGCTTTTTTTCGCCAAAAAGGTGAGTAATTACTCCATCATTTCGTTTCTACGCTTTGTTAGCCTTGTTATACGATTTGTCTTTTTTTTTTGGTCTCCAATTCGCATCGACAATTTGTTGTTGTAACATCCCTTTTTTATCTTGTTCGATTAATACCCATTGCATCTCTTTATTCCTCTTTTTTTCTTTTCTTTTTTACTGTATCAATTATTTATCGATCAATTAAATATCGTACACGATGAAAAAAATTTAAGTTTAATGACTTCTTTGTCGTTGTTGTTCTTGTTCTTCTTCTTCTTCTTCTTCTTCTTCTTATTATTATTATTATTAAGGTAAAACGATCGGATATAGTGTAGCGAATAAAGGTTGAAACAGCGATTTAATGATTATTCGTAAGCCTTTATTGAAGAGCTTACGCTAAGGTATTAAAGTTAAATTTAACAAACAAGTTGCAAACGACGACGGGTTGACAATTTCGATGCGCTACGTCGACAAATTCAATGAACGGTAGGACTGCCGACTAGTTGGAATTTGTATATACGCGTTAATGAAGGAATTCGATCGTTAATTTCTGATTGAGGTTGAAACGTACACACATATGTGAATATGTACTTACGTAAGTTTGTATATGTGTATATATATATATATATATATATATACACATCAGTGAGCTTTTTTTCTACTATTGTTTCTATCGTTTATTTCTAATTTTTTCTTTTCTCTATTTTCTTTTTCTTATTTCGCTTTGCTAATTTCTTTTTATTTATATTCTTCTAATCGTCCATTATTATGTTTTTAATTTTTTCATATTGGACGGACTTGTTTCAAGAAACGGTAGGATGAATATGTTTGTAACTCATGTGCGAAAGTAAAGAAAGGAAAAGAAAAATAAGAAAAATAAGAAAAAAAAAAAAAACACGAAAGACAGAGAAAGTGCAAGATCGATCGATTTCGTGATATTATTTTTCGCCTTTGTCTATCATTTTTCTCTTTTCGTCTCTTACAAATACAATAAGACATTTCGATAAGGTAAATCCATATATTCTTAATATACCGCGATATCTGTAAATACAATCTCTCTAGTATCCACTCTCTCCTTCTCTGTCTTCTTTTCGGTTACTGTTCTAATATTTCCATATGGGAAGCGATAAAAATCATATCACGTTACGTAAAGAAACTCGGGATTTGCATTTATTCCTTCTTTACTTGGTCCACATGTATATACTTCGAACGTATTCGATCTTGGGTCATCATCGATTCTCGATAAGTTCACGCAAGGTAGTTTCAAACTTTTGACAGAGTGTACCAACCTTATACATAGATTTTTCATAAAGCAATATTAGCTTATAATTCTTTTAACATTTCCCCCCTTTATTTTTTTTATTATATCTTTTTCGATTGGAGTTAAACCTTACTGTATAAAATACAATTTAAATACAGCATATCGATGATAACGTGAATATTTAATAAGATTGATAAGGATATTGCCAAGTATAAAGAACGCCGGTAAAGCTTTCCAACGTTGCCAACATTAAGAAATATGTATTTTACTTCTATTTAGACTCTTGAATTTTCAATGCCATGTCTACTTATATAGTTATTGAAAGAAACAATCTGCTTTGTTTCGTCCTAGTTATTGAGTAACGTAGAAGCAATCGAGAAGAAGAAAGAGAGAGAGAGAGAGAGAGAGAGAGAGAGAGAGGCATGGATGATGGAAATAAGGGTAAAAAATCGTTGTTTAAAGTTTAACCTTGTAATCCCGATCTAATCTGAGTCTCCTATTTTTCCATTGGATTTGTTTTTTCGGTAAACAAGATCGTGGTAAGCCGTACTTTCGATTTCCCTTATAGCTTGTCATTGCGACAATCGACCTGTTAACAAAAATAAAGAAAGAGAGAGAGAGAGAGAGAGAGAGAGAGACGGTAATGGTTGGCGGAGGATGAGAGGGAGAAGGGCTATGCAAGAGAACGTCAATCTTGTCGAGAATATTTCCTGGTGCATGTGGAATTTAATTGCTTCTTGATTACACAGCATTACTATCGTCAATTTGTTCTCTTTCAAAGTCCCTTCCGTTGTTGAACTGAACCGTTTAATGATTCCATCAGAATATACCAGTCCTGTTTACGTGTCATTTAACATTTTATTATTTCCACGTTTCGATGATAAAATTCGATGACATTTAAAATTTAAT
>OU426861.1:1190651-1220651 GCA_911387685.1 Dolichovespula media | reverse complement strand
CCACTCGTCCAGTACGAGGTGTTGGGGGAGGGGGGAGTGGGCAGATAGATCGTTTTAATCGTATATCTCGACTTTGTAGAGCATTACGATCAAAATTTAATAATACAAGGATAGAACGTTCTCTTCCTCGTCATTAAAGATGCAACATCGTCGTTATCGTCGTTATCGTCGATGTCGGTGAGGAAATTTGTTCGTATCGTTATCGGCGAGAGACGAGGAAACGAAAAGAAAGAAAAAGCAAGAAGAAAAAAAGAAACAAGGATAAAAGAGGCAGCGTATTCCATTCATTAATCTTTTTCGGTAAAGATAAATTCGAAAACGTCACGTTTACGAAAGTTCTTCGTGGCGAGCTAAAAGTAGATTCATCGTTGAATCGTTTAGAGGGAAGAGATAGAAAAAGCTTCTCGTTCGTACTCACCACTAGTGGTCGGACAACATCGTGAGAACTTTTCCCGTGTTGTAATCTCGTGCGACGAACCACAATTCGGCCACGTACGTAGATTACAACCTTTGTGCTATAAATTTCATCGGTCTTCTCTCTCTCTCTCTCTCTCTCTCTCTCTCTACCCTTCTCCCCCTCCCACCCAAACATCAAGAACGAGAGATACCGGTCGGTGTAAAACGACGACGATACGAACCTTCGTAAATTTTAGATAATCTCGTTCGTGAAATCTAATTGATCCGAAGTGACAACTTAGAATCGACATTTGCATTTCAAACTAGAGCGTTGCCGTATTCTTCTCGGAAAATTCAAAATTCCTTCGTCAGGTTCGTGAATAAGGTAAGATTGTCTTGATCTATAGTTTCGCGTGTAAATAACAGACGAGGTACATATATTCGTAGGAAAAATGATTAATCCAGAGTTCCATCGAAGTGACCAAGTTTTGGGTGAAGGTGAATAGGTCGATATATGTGAAAAAAAAAGGAAAGAAGAAAGAAAGGAACATATTCGTTACGAGATAAATAGATGACGATATTCGATAATATCAGATATTTTCGTTTAAACAAGTTTATCTTGATTTATCTTTGGATAGATCGAAAAAGGTACTTTTCTTCCTCGGACACATGGATACATGGTAGACAAAAGACGCAGATATGCGTAAAAGAGATCGACATATAAACATAGCGAATACACGATTGTTCCATTTCTTTCTTAATTTCTTTTTTTCTTTCTATCTATCTATATTTCTTCCTTCCTTCGTTCCTTCCACTCTTTTTTTTCTCTCTCCTTTTCGAGCGTGATAATGTTAACAATGAAAGAAAACCGGAGCTTCAGGGATATCTTCGTCGAGTGGTATCGACAAATCGACGCTGATGGGGACGTAAGTTGATGTAGTGTTCTTCTTTTGCCGTGACTTGAATCAAGAAGGAAAGAAAACCGCTTTGCGACCGCCACGAGAATTGAGAATTTTCCCGTATCGGATTTTCAGGCCCTCGTTCTACGTATTATTTGGATTTCTGTTCACGTAGATAGATCGTTTTAATCGTTCCTCTTATAGAAGATAGATTATTTATTAAATTTTATCATCGCGATCTCATTATAAGAGATAAACCCGTTAGTTAAGTGGATTAACGTGTCCGATTGAAAACGTCATTACCACTGATAAGTTAGTCAGTAGTATTAGTCGATAACTTTATTCGAATTTCTCCCCTGATTAACAATTACATTCGAATTGGATTATTATTGGATCGTTTCATTATTATATATATATATATATATATATATATATATATATAATATATAGACAAATATATATATAATATTATTATTTATATATATATATATATATATATATATATATAAATAAATATATATATATAGACAATATATAGATAGACAATATATATAGACAAAATTTTAAAGAGAAAAAGGAAAAAGAAAGAAAAATTTCGAATAATTTCCACGAGATATAACGAGTATCAAATTGATAGCGATAGAAAGATTTGCGTTCGATTATAAAAAAAAAAAAAAAGAAAAAAGCAAAAAATCGTTTGTGTCAGAGATAAATTTTATTATTTTGTATATAAGGGCATCGGTGTCAGTCAACGAAATTCGCTTGAATTTTTTTTTTTGATCGGTCGAGTAGGCTAAACTAATGTTTGTTTTTCTTCTTCTTTAATTGAATCGTCATTGATTTCGTAGATTTGACAGTTCGACAAAATTCTTATTTCTAATGTTTTTTTTTTTTTTTTTTTTTTTGAAAGAAAAAACTTCATAAGATTACATTCTTTCCAATTGAATATAAGATTGAGAGTAATGTGAAAGGGGCAATAGTTCTCTCGAAAGAACTAACACCTATCTAAGGCTCACTTTAGTAATATTGGCATTTAAACGAGCCCCACCAACGCGGCCGTACATTCAATTGAAGTAGTATGGGTTTGAGTGAAGAGCATCACAGGTCGCCTAGAATCAATCCCTTTCTTCTACCACTTCTCACTTTATCCTCTATCCATGGAGAAGGCATTTATATGAATAAAAAAAAGAAGAAAAAAAGAAAAAAGAAAAAGAAGAAACGTGCTTCCTTATTTTTTCAACGCCATTGAATTATTCTCTTTTAAGGCTTTTCAAAAATGTTTGAAGACAAATTTTTTTTTTTAATATTCTTCGAAAATTTGAATTCCTCCGTCGCACTTCACGTATCTTTTTAGAAAATTGTTAACTCTTCGAGAATCATCAATATTTTTTCAATCAAAAATCGAATAGAATTATTAGTGAAATTACGATTTAAATTTCAAGCTAATCTATTTGAACGTTTCAATGGTAAAGTTATATGCACACACACGTACAGAGAGAGAGAGAGAGAGAGACGCGTTTGGATTTTGATATGAAACGTCAGAATCTCTTTGAAAAGATTTGTTAATAGTTTCAGTAATTTCAAAGTTATACTTGTCATTATGTCAGAAACATAAGTAACCATATGATTGCAAAGTACCTTCATATTCTTTTTCGAAAATGTTTCAACTCGAATAAAACTCATGTAGTAGGTTTTTATTGGGCTTTCGAGGAAAAAAAAATTTCTTTTTCGTTTACCAACACATTTTGTATTTATTTACAAAGACGAGAGAAACTCGTAATTTTCGGGCTATTTTCACATCAGCAGACAGAAATTTATATTCAGTTGAGAGAAAACGAGGAAACGAGAGAGAGAGAGAGAGAGAGAGAGAGAGAAAAGGAAGGTCGTTAACGAGTCGGCAGGAATTTTCGATTCTACCTCACGTTTTACATGCGATCTCTCTCTCTATCTATCTATCTTTACACACACACACACACACACACACACACATCTTTCTCTCTTCTTTTTATTTCCCATTTCATAAAGCACGGATCTCGTGTGATCCAAGGGATCACGGTTCGAATCAATGAAAGAAAATAATTCGAAGGGTAGAAGTTTTGTGATTTGTCTTGGGACTTTCTATGGAGACGTATTCGCGGTTCGTTTGATTTTACGTAAGGAGAAAAAAAAAGAAAAGGAAAGAAAAGAAAAGAAGAAAAAAGGAATGAAAAGAAAAGAAAAGGGAAAATAAGAAACATAGGAGAATAAAAAAATAAAAAGGAAGGAAAAGAATAGAAAAAAGGAAGAGCTGCAACGTCGCCTAAGCGTAAGGATATTCACGGTCGTTAGGCACGAACTTATATGTATGTGTGTATATACACCTTATACATACCTATACGCCAATGTTTCGTGCCGATAGAATCGAAGGGTTCGCAATATGTCCCTGGTAATTTGCAAGAAAGTCATAGGAGCACGAAGATTTACGAAGAATAGGGAGAGATAAGGTGAAACAGAAGAGAGAAAGAGAGAGAGAGAGAGAGACAATCGAAATCTTATCGAAGCAACGGCATTCGATCAGGACTCGCTAAGTAAGTCGAATCGAACTCGTTCTTTTCTTGGATATATAAATCGGAAAGAAGAAAACGAAGTAGAAGATGATGGAAGAGAAACAGACAAAGGAGAAAAGAATACGAGAGGAAATAAGGGCAAAGTTCGATTATCCCAGGACTAAAAACCTTTTCGTTTCTCTCTCAGTTACAGTCGACTACCAATCTCGGTACTCCGCTCGTTCCATCTCCCTTCATGACAATTAGATCTCGCGAGATCGTTTAAAGTTTTTCTTAAGATCACTTCGTACGGACTCTATCTGTCTCCCTGTCTCTCTCTCTCTCTCTCTCTCTCCCTCTCTCTCTCTCTCTCTCTTTCTCTCTCACTCACACTCGCTCACTCTCTATCTATCTATCTATCTATATACTTATCTCTTTCTATTTTTTTCTTTCTTTGTTCTTCTCTCTTTGTCTTTATAGATTACAGAACGGTGAGAAAGTTCAATGGAGTTTCTCGAAAAGGTTTCACGAAGACCGATTTACCAATTTTGTGTGAGCCTTAAAAAAGACCACTAAAGTATTAATCCGCTTTCTTCTCTACTTAATTCTTTTCGATCTCTTTCCCTCTTTCTCTTTCTCTATGTATATATATATATATATATATATTCTATGTGTGTGTGCCTGCGCGCGCGCGTGTATATATATATATATACATTTAATAAGATAAACGAATTTTTGGAGGAAGTTTGCTCTCGTCCAAAGAAAGAATAAGTCGAGTAGAAAATATTTTATTGAAATAGAAAACTGGTCGGGTGTAAACAATATGTAACCTACAGCGAACTAATATTAAAGCTCCGTTGAATTCTCTCTCTCTCTCTCTCTCTCTCTCATCCTTTCTGTGTGTTTTTTTTCTTTATCTTTTCGATGCTCCTCGCGAACGAGAAGATATGTCTCTGCGACATATTCGTCGATTTTTATTACGATATCGATGTATTACGTTCCATTTACGGTATACATAACGCGTTAAACGAATGCGTTTCGATGAAATTTTATTATTCTTTGATTTCAAGTAAATATATATTATGGTGAATAGGTATGATAATTTTGAAACGCGTATTCCTCAATTTCATTTCGAGGAAATATAAAAAATATGTACAATAATTTTAAACGAATGCTTGAGTATGTTTTTATGATTTAATAACGAGTCATCGCTTTCAGAAATTTCGACTTACATGAGCGATTCACTTTTATGATTTTCCTTATCCTTTTATCGTTTCATGATTAATGATATAGATTCAATTTGAAAAAAAAAAACAAAAAAATATGTTTCCAATGAAGATCGATGTCTAATTTTTCCTATTTATAATTACAACCCTCTTTAACTTTCAATTTTTCTTTTTCGTCTAAAAACAAAAAAAAAATTTTACACAACGTTAAACTCACAGTACGATATAACATTATACTGTACTATAACGAAAATGGCTTACGCTTAGAAAACATTTGTTTTGTAATACGAGCTGAAAATGAATGACGTTGCGAAAAATTATGAAACAAAACATCAACAAAGTTGCAAAATAAATACATGAGAGCAGTTACGCATGATGCTCTTATATTATACACGAGGTTTCGGATAGTTAAGGTCAATAATAAAAAAAGAAAGAAAAAAAAAGAAAGAAAAAAAAAGAAAGAAAAAAAATAGACTCGTAACGTTTTACAAAATAACGACTCGTATATTGCGTTAGATAGTCGAACGATTTTTTCCCCTATTTTTTTTTTTTCTTCTCAATATTTGCTAAACGAGAATATCGATCGACATTTTTTGATGTAGTTCGAGAAAATTGCCTTTTCATATCTTCGCGACCGAGGATAATAATAATAATGTCGGTAGACCTCGCGTTATGAACTTTAACAAAATATAATCGTGAGTGTGACTTTGATCGGTATCGATCATTTCCAAACTTTTCTTTTATACTCCGTCGGAAATATTCCATTGGAAGGACAAAGATAGATAGATCGAGAGAAGGAGAGAGAGAGAGAGAGAGAAAGAGAGAGAGAGAGAAGAAGAGAGAGAAAGAACACAAGGTGTCCCTTCATGCGTTAATTTATCGGATACTGACCGCATCGACGCGAACGTTATCTTTTTCTTCTTTATAAAAGCGTTCCGATGGCGATCGACTTTGCATGTGCACGTGTAGGTTTATGTGTATGGGGGGGGGGGGGAAGAAATGCTTCAGTGTACTATTAACGTAAATCAATGAGAAGAGTATAGAGCACCGACGTTCTAGGTACCGAGTCGGTCTAAGTACTCTAAGTAAGGCAATAAGGTGCCATTTATGTACATCGGAGAAAATAGATTTATTTACGTTCGAATAATTTTTCAAATCTTTGTTGAAGCTTCTAAGAGAATGTTAAAAAAAAGTATAATAGAAGAAAGAAAAAAAAAAAGATTTCCACGAAGTCGTAGGATGGATATGTACCTATATACATACATACATATGTTTATATACATATACATATACATATATATATATATATATATATATATATATATATATATATATATATATACTTGAATGACAACTCGAGATAAATCAAAAATCAAGAAGTTTTTAAAGAATTCACGTCAAAGGATAAGCTTACGAAGGAAAAAAAAGAAAAAAGAAGAAGAAGAAGAAGAAGAAGTAGATGGAAAAGTATGCGTTTTATCAAACCCATGAACGAATCGAAAATACCTAGAAAAGGTCAGAGATATACGTTTTTTAAAGTTCGACCTTCGACCTATAAGTTAACCGATTTTCTGGTACGAAGAAAGTATACGAAGACTTTTACCACTAATTCAACTGACTAAATTGTTATGTTTTTACGTAACTAGCTCGATAGGGCTAGATAGTACATTGTGGGCTAACTTATTCTCTCTCTCTCTCTCTCTCTCTCTCTCTCTCTCTGGGTCGTATTTCTCGTCCATCATGATTAACGATGCCTTTTTTCCATCCCTCTCACAGATACACACACGCACGCACGCACAATACAGATACAAATACATAGAGAAATAGGTAATAGGTATTTGTATAATTTCTTTTTCTTATCGATGTATTGGTAGATAATAGATCATCGTATCGACGCGTTGTACATGACGAGAACCTACACATCATGGACATACGCGTGTTAGGCAGCACATTTTGCGAAGCCAACGAGTGCGATATCGAGTCGTTGGGCTTCGATGTGTTCCGATCTGTCGTTGCTTCAACGTACGTGAGATACGTTTGATAATTTAACGTAACTCGAGCGAAAAAAGAGAAACATAAAGTAGGCTACACGTTTTATCGCAATGAAAGTTTGAAATTTTGTGTATTCGCGTTAAGAGGAAGAAAAAAACTAAAAAGAAAAGGGAGATGAAGAAGAAGAAGAAGAAGAGAAGTAGGTGAAACTAATAAAGTAAATTAATAAAGAGGAGACATGAAAAAAAAGAGTATTAGGTACAAGGTATACGCGTTATTACTTGAGATCTTTTCTCTGCGTTTTTTGAAAAAAAAAAAAAAAGGAAAACAAAAAGAAAAACTCCATAGGAAAAAGAAGAAAGTTTGCGCACTCTCTTATAAGGAAGGAAAGAAGAAAAAACTTGTTTTAATATTTGCAACAGATCTCGCCAAATGAAGATGATGACTTCTTACTGTTTCCAGAATACAATTTTCTAAATATAATTAACGTTCATTCTTTTTTTTTTTGTTTTTGGTTTCCTCGACGGTATTCAACGAAAATGTTTTTTTTTTTTTTCTTTTGTGTTGTCTGAAACATTAACTACTTCCAAGAGGAAAATTGATGGTTAATAAAGCGAACATACGTACGCGCACAGTTGGTGCACTATCATGATATTACCGTATCAGAATATTATATATAATATTAAAAAGTGCAAAATGATCGACGATATGTCAGTTAGTTAGGATTTATTCCATCCTGACTTGTTCTGAAGACTCGGATAACAACAGTAGCTATTAATTAAAACGCGAAGTGAGGGTTCGTACACACACACACACACACATAGAGAGAGAGAGAGAGAGAGAAGGTGGAACAAAATTAATTGAAAATCTCGCTATATTTTGTCGATAAGAGTGGCAATAGTGAATATATTTGTATATATATATATATATATATATATATATATATATATATATATATATATATATTTATATATGTTTGTGTACTCTGTATAGCATGAAGAGGACGTCTAATTCGAGCTTTCGAGCTTTCGAGTTTTCGAACTTTCGAGCTTTCGAGTTTTCAAGTAACACTTGAGGCTATCGGCTGATTGTTACTAACGATAGCAATGAAACTGCTTATTCGGTTCGGATCGACGTACCTTGATTCGATAGTTAGTTGAATTTTGTTGAATGATCCATGCACACCACCGAGCCCATTTCTAAATATTTTAAAGCGCGAAACTACTTTGCCACGCTAATTCGGGAAAAGAGAATAGTCACGTCGGACGATCGTTATTCTAATCGAGAAGAGAGCTAAACGGTTTGATCTCTATTCGGCGTTATTTGCACTCGGTTGCACGTTAAATATTAATTCGCTTTTATTTGTACATTGTACCCTATCGAGTAAACTCGTTCAATTTGTTTCCACGGACAAAGCCAATTTTTTGCGTTAGGAACGTCGGATTTTTTCCTTATTTTATTTTTTTCTTCACTTTTGTTTCTCGCTTTCTCCTTCTCTTTCTTTTTGTGGTTGCATTGTTTCGCATTTAATTACATATTTCTTTTGCGTATTTAATTGAGATTCGTTGGGATGAACATTTTCCGACTCATTAAGCAATTTAAATAACTTTTCCTTCCCGAGTAATTTCGAAAGTAGTTGGAAAAAGATTTTTCATTATTACGTAGAATTAATAATAACTTCGGTATTATTCGAATGATATTATTATATCAGAAATAATTATTCAACGGATCCGTAAGAAAGTATCGAAGTGAGCGAACAAAATTCTTATAAGATTTTTCACTTTTTTACGTTTGCGGTGTAAATAATTTGACAAAAATTAATAATAACACAGATATTGTTCGATTAACGAACAATAATGCATATATACTGAAAGATTAACAACAGATTACAAAGTATCCTACTTGATCTTCGGACAATTCAGAATCCTCGTTCTGTGCATTTTACTCGAATCTTGAGAAACTCTTAGGTAATGTAAGAAAAACTTACGGGAGGGCTTGAGATGTTTCCTTTATTTTTTATTTTTTTTTTTTTATTAGCAACATGGTATTTACACAGCTGCTAGAGAAAAGGCGATCGATGAATCGGCTAGAATTTCAAACAATTCCGAGGCAAGCCTCTGAACTTTATCGGTTTTCCAATCCAATTCGCGTTCATCAAAATAGACCACAATGGCAGTATGGTGGTTCTCCTCTTCACATATACATGCATATATATATACATAATATATAATATATATATATATATATATATATATATATATATATATATATATATATATACACCTATTTACACGTATAAAGAGAGACACGCAGACACGTACAGGGCAACCAGGGAATGTGTATACCATCGCGAGAGGGATTGCGTACTAGCCGCAGCCTTGCTGGCTGCGGATCGTTGAACGTGAGATAACACTGATGAGTCCAGGCTCTCTCGCGAGTTAGATGGGATCAGCCGTCCAATTTGATCAAAACAAACGCATTGTCCTTTACGTCGAGAACCGGCCGAGTACGTTCCTTCCCCGATCGGCCGTGCTCGCGAGTTCGCTAATGCTCTCACCGTATATATGTATTAACGTATTGTATTCTACGTATGTATATATGTATATGTATATATATATATATATATATACATATACGTGCAAATACATAGATACCTATATACGTGCGTATAAAGATCGTTTCCCGATATGACGTGAATTGGATCAAATTGGGCTTCAATCGTGGCCGGAAGCGGCCCGCTGAACCAGCTGCGCTTCGATCTTCTCTTTTCCGGGGATAGGGGGAGGGAAACTTGAAGCCCGTAGGGGTGGTAATTAAATTCTCCGGCGGTTTCCGTTAGTTCCATTGGACAACACGAACCGAAACAAGCCGTAAATCGTTCGCGGTGTCTGATTCTTCGGTCGGCGAAGGAGTGAAAAAAAAGTGGAAAGAAAAGAAAGTAACAAAAAGAAAAAAAAAAAAAGAAAAACGAGAAAAAAGAGAAAAAAGAGAAAGAAAAAAATGAGAAATAAAAAAGAAATGGTCGTCATAAAAATGCGTTATTATTGATATCACGTTGCCCCTTAATTTTTTTCTTTATAATAAAAGCAGTGATGAAAGTCATCAGAGACCGTCGTTTCGAATAATTAATACATTCCCATTAATGAGTCGCTCTGTCTCTCTCTCTCTCTCTCTCTCTCTCTTTCTCTTTCTCTCTCTCTCGTACTTTCTATCTCTTTCTATCTCCTTCTTTCTCTGTTTCTAAAACATTCGATTTATTTTTGTTTTACGATGGAAACAGCTTACTTTGTTTGAAACGTCCCATTCATTCGTTTCTTCCTTTTTTCATTCTTTCTTCTTCTTTTTTTGGTTCTCTATTCATTTCGTTCAAAGATTTGAAAGCGATCGGAGGGGAAAGGAGAGACTTATGCATGTACGTTTATCGAGGTGGTGATATTTCAAGTGGCGAGGTTGAATTTTTATCGGCCCGCAGAATTTCGTGTTTGAACGTGTAGGTAGTATCTGCCATTTCTCTTTCTCTCCTTCCCTCCCTCCCTCCCTCTCTCTCTCTCTCTCTCTCTCTCTCTCGCATCGATGGCTCGTAAATCGTAAGTACACCCTTTATCCAGGTCACTTGCTAGACTGTCGATTAGTTTAGTAGCTTGTAAAACTCGTGAATACATGCCGGTTTATTTTTAGAATCATTTAGGAAAGAAATTAGTATGCAATATTTCCGCGGTATTTATATCGAATGATCGATACCGTTCCTCTTCGACTCGATATTATTTTGAAGAGAATATTTCAAATGGGTCCTCTAATTATTGTTATCGAGTCCTCTAATTATTATTATCACATTTTTATTACATACAATTATTATTACATAATAATAATAATAATAATAATAATAATAATAATAACAATAATAATAATAATTATTATTATTATTTATTTTCAATTATTATTATTATTATATAATAATAATAATAATTTTCGTTATTACTATTATTATTTATTATTATTTATATTCTATTGTTATTATTAATATTATTATCGTCATCATTGATAACGCCGAACGGTCTTACATATGTACGTCTTTGCTCTAATCAATGCGCCGATGTCGTCATGTGATACACACACGTGTATATAACGTATGACGATAATATCATTATTACTCCCATTAGTCTTTGTCACAGCGATAAATTTACATTAGTCGCGGCATCGAGTGGAAAGATATTTTAAGGGAAGATTGTGGGGCGGGGGGAGGTCGGGCTCGGGTTCGGTACGGACTAGTGCGAGTATCGTTCCGAAAAGGTGTCGGTCTTTGAAAAGAAACCAAGAAAATGAACCTGCGAATTTTATTGCCATAAAAGATATTATACGTTGAACGACTAATCATGAAAGATGGTACACATGCTACGTAGCTAGGTGTTTTTTTGCCTTCTTTTCTCTCTCTCTCTCTCTCTCTCTCTCTCTCTCTCTCTTTCTTTCTTGTTTTTTTTCTTGGTTTTCTCATCGCTATTATTAAACAATTTTTAAAACGCGGTTTAAATTTTCAACCGGCGATTTTTGGCCGTACATGAAAGAGCTCTAATTAGCTTCATATCTCTCTCTTCCCTCCCACCTTTCTTTCTCTCTTTCTTTCTTCCTTTCTCTCTCTCTCTCTCTTTTATCTAATTGCGAGAGATTAACACAAATTCTCTACGCTCGTTAGAAACTTTTTCACTTTTCTTCCTTCTTTTTCCTTTCCTTTCTTTCTTACTTTCTCTCTCTCTCTCTCTCTCTCTCTCTCTCTCTCTCTCTCACACTATCTTTACTATTCTTGTCTCCTGCATTATCAACGTTTTACTTCGGGAAATAGTAAACGAATCATTACCGATAGCATCTTTCAATATTTCTCAAATATAACTTGTCGCTTGACTAACCGTATGCCGTGTTAAAATTCGATTAAACTATCTGGCGATTTATCGACAAAATTTTATGAGAAAAGTTGCGTTGTTTTCTCGGAGAATGCATCGAGTTTTTCAATCAAGTAGATACTATGTACATTCGATATCCGCGTTGTCGGTAGTTTTTCTCTTTTTTATTATCCTTCCTCTCCCCCTCTCTCACTCTCTCTCTCTCTCTCTCTCTCTCTCTCTCTCTCTCTCTCTCTCTCTCTATCTGTCTATCTATCTCTCTCTCTCTCTCTCTCTATCTGTCTATCTATCTCTCTATCTCTCTCTATCTTTCTCCTTTTTTTCTTTTATTTTTTCTTCTGTTCTCTTCTCTTTTGATCTTTTTGTCTATGGTCGCGAACCGACTATTTATTTATATAGCCACATAGCGGGAGCTCGTGTACCTCTATCTAAAACCTATCTACTCTCAGAGTTTTCCAATTACAATGGTCGAGATAGCTTACAAAGCTTCTCTTCGATATGGATACCTACCTACCTACCTACCTACCTACCTACCTACCTACCTACCTATCTACCAGCATACGAAAATGCACTCAACGTTCCGAGACGAACTTAACGAATTAATAGATCCATCCCTTTCGTCAATGTAGGTATCCATGTACATACATACATACATACGTAGATACCAAAAACAGAAGTGTATTATTCATTTATCGAGACGGAGAACGATCGATAAAATAACCATGTGCATTAATGAAAGCCATATTGTTCGATGGTAAATTCAAGATTTTCAATGGAAATGAAAATTTACGATAAAATTCATTACGTTTCTCTTAAAGAACTTATCAACTCTTTATTTTTTTTTTTTTGATTTATCATTTAAATAATAAATCATAAAAAGCGACAAATGCGCTCTTCTTCTCTTTTTCTTTTTCTTTTTTTCTTTTTCCTTTTTCAATAACTTTTCCTCGTCATTCCGCTGGTATCTCAACCGGCGTTACATTATTTAATACGATGACATTTGCTGTATTATAATTGTTTATAATCGATACGATAAAAAATAAAAGAGATGGTATAGATTTTTTATAACAATGGTTTTTTTTTTTTAATCTACGTTCCAATTCCGAGATGAAATGTATGGTATTTATACATATCGCTACGATTCCAATAGAAAATAAACAATTTGTTTTCTCTACGTTCCTCATTTGCTTTACATGTTCATATATGTCATTTCGTTTATTAATGAAATTATCTTTAAGCGTAATACCATGCTTTGTTGGATGCGATATGGGCGACGTTGATTGCGAATTGTAAATATCGATGAGCAGAGGATTCGACGAATATAAAAAAAAACGCGAGATATCGCGAGATATCTCGTCGAAAAGATCGAACGGATTTGATCATTATTACGTATGTCGAAAATTGTATAAGTTATAAAAAAACAAAAAAGAAAAGAAAAAATTGAGAAAATGTACGAACAATTCAAATTCAAAGGTGTGCTTTTATTTGTTTTAATTATTTCAATTTTTAATGGTCCTAGTCCAAGGGGCAATCGATTTTCAAGCTCGACGGTAATAAACTTTCACGAAAGAGAACGAAACTCGTATAAAATATCGCTAAACTATCGGTTCGAGTCATGAATACTCGATAACTATTGCAAGAAATATCTAAGTCGATGAACGTTTGTATTTCGCGTTGTCGCATACCGGCCATTATGTGTAGTACACACAGAAAACTAGCGATAAGTGGACACGGCCTTGGTTCTCTATGTATGTATCTATAATGTAACACACACATGCGCGCGCGCGCGCGCGCACGCACGCACACGTTTATATATTACACATATAAAACCTCGGCTATAGAATCATTTCCATGATGTATGTAGATATCCTATAACCGTATGTTAAATATGCTTCGTGAAAAGAGCTTGTCATACTTTTACCAACCTATTATTTTCTATTAAATATTTAACTCGTAAATTTAACTCAGAAAGCACTTACTAATTATCGATCTAATCTGCCGATAACTTCTTCATTTCCTTTATTTTCTTTCTCTCTTTCTTTCTCTGTTTTTTTTTTTTTTTCATTCACAAAAGTTTCATACGATATACGGTCATTATGGTCATTCTCGATATCTATTAAAAAGTTATTTAGATAGCAATTTGTCTGAATGATATTATTGAAAATCTGTAATGCAATTTGACAATGTATGTCGTTATTTGTTTTTCCTATATATATATATATATATATATATATATATATATATATATATATATATATAGTAAAGTACATATTTATGAAATATTGTTTTATACGTTATTATTTTAGTTTATAGAAACGATTCAACACATTTACACGCAAAACTTTATCTCCTCCTATATATTTTCCCTTTCTGTTTTTCTTGTGAGATTCTTAACATGTGTCTCTTGACACTGACAAATGTGTTACATTCTCGGGTTTCGATGCTGTCGTTAAACACTCCTCGAAAGCAAAGAGGAGTACCTTGAATGACGCATAGAATGTTAAACGATGTCGACGTTGTACGCCGTGCGTCTGGCACTTCACTTCATACTATCCTTTGAGATCGCGTTTACACACATATACACACACACACACATACACATACAAAGCCACACAATATGTTTCATATATAGATGTATACACTATTTTTCGTTTAATATGCATCGATGATGGATCTTAGATTATGTTTCAATGCACTTGTTATTTCAGGATTAATTTTTTTATTGTTGGCATGCAAATTTACGATATACAAGCAGAGAGAGAGAGAAAGAGAGAGAGAGAGAGAGAGAGAGAGAGAGAGAGAGAGAGAATGAAAATGAAAATGCATTAAGTTTCTCTCTCTCTCTCTCTCTCTCTCTCTCTCTCTCTTCGTATCTATTTCATTAAATTCATCACTTCATTCTTTTTCAGGGAAATATTGACGGCGAATACATTAATAACGGAATAAATAATGCTTTCGACATGTTAACATTATACACGATAAAAATTGTATATATATTTTAATTAATAACCACGATTGCGGCCCTTTTCGATCGTAATTCTGTTCTTTTAGTTCCGGAACTTTTCTAGACGTCAGATTTAAAAAGGGTATGTACTTCACTTCGCCCGGAATATAAAAACCACTCGTATCCTCGGTCACGTAGTATATAGAAAGAACGGTGTATGATGGACTTTCTTTTTTCTTTGCTAAAGAAATGGGTACATTTTGTATTTAGTTATCTAGGAAAAAGGTGAAAGAGCTGGAGCAAAATGAAGATGGAACATTACAGGAAACCGTTTCTTCGTCGCGGTTCTGACTACAAACTCGCTTCAAAATCCATGTAAATTATTTAACATTTTGATACCGTAACGTTTCTCTCGGTATGACATCTTGCCTCATTCCCTTTCTTCCTTTTCTTACTATTGTACAATTGTACGTTCGCAAAAAACAATGTCTATTTGCATTTACACTGGTAGTATTTCCTTCCGTCCATTTGTAATTGTTAATATTTATTACTCGTTGCTGTATTTCTTTTCATTTCTCCTTTTTTTTTTTTAGAAATATTTTCGTTTCATATCACGCGGCGAAATGTTTTCATACGTCGAAACAATTCGTTCTTCCGTTGAATGGATAATTTTATTTTTTTCATAATACTGCAAATAAATCCGACGATGATCGAATGGATCAATTAAAATTGGACGTTCCGAATATTTTTTTTTTCTTTTCTTTTTTTTTTTTTTTTTTTTTATAATAGCAGTCGGAATCGATCGAAAGTTACGAAAGAAAAAAGATAAGGTACAGAGAAGTGAGCATAACATGATGTGACAAATAAAATAAAGAGACGTAGAAGAGAGAAGTAGTATTACGATAAGCTTTAAAAATCGATTTCGTACCCTGCTATCCCGAGAAGGGGAGAGGCACGTGCTCGGACCGAAACTTCTATCTTTCCTTTCTTCCAACCCTATACTATATCCTTAAGATCGATTGTCGTAAGGACATTATCTTGATATACGGACGAAACATTTTATTAGAAATAACATCGATAAGGGTAATACTTCTTTCGTATATCGTTTACCATTTAATACGAAACGTTCCGAACGTTAAAACTTTTATTAGCTATATCGTTTCATTAAAATGAGAATTGTATTAAATTCTTATTAATCGTTTCATCATTTTATTTCCAATTTATTTTATTATTCATGTTCTTACAGTATGATTTAATTTTTTTTTTTTTCTTTATTTTTTTGCTACGATATCTACCCACATAACGTTTGATCAATTTGAAATTAGTTTCTCGAATGTGTTTTGAATCCGTTGTTGGGAACAAATGAGTTTTACTTTTAAAGCACTTTTGTTTAATCTCTAGTAATAATCCGTGGAATTTTTGTGGGAAAAGTTTTTTTTATTTAAAATTCTAATCCTTAATCATCGTTTGCGTATTAAAGGTAAACAAAAAAAAAAAAAAAAAGAAAAAGAAGAATAAGAGAGTTCAGGACAGGTAAAAAGTTTCAGGAACATTTATTTTCCGACAAAATACATTAATAATGAAAATTAATCCGAGATGAACGAAGTAGTACCCAACTACAAATTTGGCAACAGATTTATAAGATCGATCCGATGTCCTCTTAATAGAATCCTCTAATCTAAGTATTAAATCGATACAAAGCCAATCTCTTTACACGATTCAACCAATATCCATATATATATATATATATATATATATATATATATATATATATATATATATATATATATATATATAAATATATTCACTTTTCATCGGGAAAGTAGTTCTAGGAAAGATAAGCGTCAACGATTGATCGTTCTTCTTTAACTTAGGAAATATGTTGCCAATCTAGCCCCGAGAGTTTTTCAGTTAAATACTTAAAAGGAAATTTTGTTTGGCGACCCGTTGGCAAAGGAAGCCAAAGTCGAAGGGTCACTTCCGAGAAATATCTATCTAAACAGAGGATAGCGCTTTTACCCGGTATTGCAT
Source organism: Dolichovespula media (assembly GCA_911387685.1). NCBI lineage: Eukaryota > Metazoa > Arthropoda > Insecta > Hymenoptera > Vespidae > Dolichovespula > Dolichovespula media. The sequence continues at coordinate 1,203,743 of OU426861.1, read as the reverse complement.
ATATTTTTTTGTGTTTTAACATTGCGCAACCATTGCGCGACGTAGAGTTCTTCGGAAAAATTTAATACACGGACACGGCAATATTTCATTACTTTTTGAAACTATCCAGCGGTATTTTTTTCTCGCCTTCTTTCATTCTATTTTACTTTCTTTCTTTCGTTTCTTTTTTTCTTTCTTTATTTATTCTCAAAAACTCTCTTTATATGGGTCAGTGTGCCGGTACACGAAAAGAAATTACTTAGCGGTCGACGGATACTCGATAACTTTTTTAAAAAGAATAAAAACGGGAGAGAGAGAGAGAGAGAGAGAGAGAGAGAGAGAGAGAGAGAGAGAGAGTGTGTGTGTGTGTGTGTGTATCAGCAAACATTTTAAAAAGAACTTTATTTTTCGAGGAACGTCGAAGTTGGAGAAACATCGTTGTAAAATAAACTCGTAGTCTTACAGGCTCTCAATTAATTGGTTTGGAAGAAAAGAGAGAAAAAGAGGAAAACAATAAGTTTCAAGAAGAGAAGTTGTACACGACGTATCTCGCGAGAAATCAGAATAGAAAATTAACATTTTATTCTCCTGCTATAGACGCACACGCACACGCACACATACACACAAACAGAGAGACCTATACCCTTTCACCTTCAGTCACCCTCCCTTTTGAGTTTTACGCTTCGTCGCTTGGAGGCTAACAAGGAAGATTTTCCGGAACATTTGCTAGCCCGCTTTCAAGGTCCTCCCCTATCCTAATGAGAACGTGCGACATAGTTTTTCTTATCAAGTTGTTCGTCCTATCTGCTTTTTTTCTTTTCTTCTTTTCCCCCTTTCCCTTTTTTCCAAGAGAGATTTTTTTTTTTAAATTCGTAACACGATTTAGGTGAACTTTCCTCGAAAGTCAACTCGAAAGGCCTCTCTTCCAACTTCTTCGTTTTTTCTTTTTCTTTTCTTTCTTCCTTTCTTTCTTTTTTTTTTACGACTTGTTAAACTTGTTTCGTCGAGAGAGAGATTCTTTTTTCTTATTTCTTCTCGTATCAACCTCTCCACATCGAAAATGATCGTTCGGCGCAAGCTTTTAATCATATCAAATAAGTATATGAGTTAACATAATTTGGTCATAGGCTCTTTCACTTTGCTACCGGAGGGTAATTTAATAGCTAGCGAACGAACGAGCGAACGAACGGAAGGGTTGGAACTGAACTAATGAACCACTTTCTTTCAGATGGGAAGAGGAAGAGAAGGAGACTGAAAAGAGAGAAGGAGAGGGAGAGAGAGGAAACGAAATGGTGATTTTTAAACCGCAAAAGGAAAAAGAGAGAGAGAGAGAAAGAATATAATGGTATTTTAGCCAATGTCAAATTTGATCATTTCTACGTACCTCTTATCGGTCGGGCATCAAACTTTCATGATCGTTAGTACGATCCGCGTTTCGAATGGAATTGGGTTAATGCACTTCCCGAGCGTTTTTCGAAACTATCGAATATTTCAAACCGTATTTCCGCTGACAACAACGAACGGCGAACGGTCTATTACCGGATACGTGTTTACGTCGAGACGTTCGATCCATACGTTGCACTCAATATTATAAATAACATCGCAATTGTTTCCAATTAGTATTATTTTGTAAATTATTTGTCTTCTGCTTGCTAGATCGAATCGCAAAACGTTTATATGAACGAAAGAAAGTAAACCTGTTTTGAACGTTATCTGTCGGGAGATAGTAATTTTATTTAAAATCGCCGTAAAAGAGTACTCGTTAGTAAAATAATTTCTCGAAAGGAAGATGAAAAAAAGAAAAGAAATGCAAGAGATAAGAAAAGATAACCAGAAAAAAAAAATAGATAGAAGCAGATTAAATAATTTTTGTTATCGTAAAAATACGGTGGGGTTATGCAATCGCGACAGAATATCCAAATGGAAGAATAAATGAATGAACACTTTTTATTATCGTCGAACGATAGAATTCAATCATGGAAGAATATCAAGAAAATAATAATAATAATAATAATAATAATAATATTAATAATAATAAAAAACGAGCAAGGAAAGGAAATAATTATTTTTTTTGATCATTCATTATTGCGGATTTCATCGCGATGAAGAAAGGAAAAATTTTTTTTTTTTAAATTCTATGATAAAGAAAGCGTCGAAATGTAAAGTGACGATAAACTCACAGCCGTTGACAAGCCTATTGATCCTATCTGATCGTTTACCGACATGCGAAAAATGGTGTTAACAAAATGTATATACGGCGGGTTGAGAAGGAAAAAGCCTTTCGTGTTTCATGCAATTTCGTTTAAAAATCTTGTGTAGACGTGCCTCTGTGGTGAGATAGCGATCGAAATAAAAAAAAAAAAAAAAAAGTAACGCGATTCTCGCACGTCTGTTGTGGTAGATGCTCGCGAAAAATCCGTTTGAGAGCCCACGAAAAGATTCGATAAATCTACCTTCTTACGATCACTCGACGTGTGACGTGTTTCTTATCGTTAGTCGAAATATCAAATTAGACGATTAAGTTAGAATTGTTAAGACAATAAAGAGAAAATGGAATATTTGCTTTTATTATTTTTTTTTTTATAAATTTTTATTATTCTTTTATTTCTTTTTATTTTTTTTCTTTCTTGAAGATAAACGCATAAAAATATACTTACTCGTATTACGTGGTCTTGTGTTAATATACGTGCGTACATACAATTGGATTCACGATCAATAAAAATAATTTTTTCATTTATGATAATTTTTCTAATCGGAACTTTTCTCAACGAAGTTCAGATTAATTACACTTTGAGGAAATAGCTTTAATAATAAAACCTTATCGAAGTTAGACTTCAAACGTACGGTTATCGTAAATGTTATGTAGTAACGATAAATAAATTGAAACTTCATTTTCAAGACTAAGATCGATTTTACGAGATAATTAATGAAGCGGCAACGAGGGGTTATCACTACAAAATTGAAGTTAATTCTTGATTACGTATAACGAGCATGTTCAGGGTAGTAATAATCATATACATACATATTATACATACATACATGTGTATATATATATATATATAAAAGTAAGTCATTTGAGATATAGATCGTTATAGTTTATACACTGGCACGAACGTTAATTACCAAGTTATGGATAATATAACTAAATGTAATGGAATCGTTAGCACACAGAACACGCGTATAAACGCACACGTTTGAGTATCTGCAATCACGTCTTTGCATAAAGTTTTGAAATCGAATTACGAAGGAAACGTATCCATTTTCATTTTCCTTTTTCCTACGTCCTTTTATTCGTTCTTTCTTTTTTTTCTACTCGCGTACTCGTGTAAACATGTACACTACTTGTGTACCTACGCTTCCACCTACGATCCAGCGTTTTTGTTACGCAATGCGGAAGAAAAGTGAGAGAAAAACAGAGAGAGAGAGAGAGAGAGAGAGAGAGAGAGAGAGAGAGAAGATAGATAGAGAAATGGCTTAATTACGAGTGTACCTTCAGACTGCATCATTGCTAATTACCCTACTATGTCAGTAATCTCTTTTTAAAAGTTCTTTTTTCTTTCATATTGCGTTAGACAACTACGTTTCTTCATGATGACTGTTGTTGAAAACGAAAAGAAGGAAAGGAAAAAAAACAGTAGGAACAGGAGGAAAAAAAGAAACGAAACTTGATTTCCCTCATAATTAAAATACCATCCTCTTTGCACACATACTAACTATCCATCTTATTTTCCCCGGTTTCTTTCTCATATCCTTCGTTCCCCTCATATCTTTCGTCTTTATTCTCCTTCTTGTCTTCCTTATCTTTTCTTACCCTTGTTGGTGTCTTATAAAAAAAACATGATATTCTCCTTATATATATATATATATATATATATATATATATATATATATATATATATACATATACACATATACATATACATGTAAATATACAAGCATGCATCTGCGCACGCGTATTCATATTAAATCCATATACGTATGTATTAATATACTATATATACATACATACATATATATATATATATATATACATATACATATATATATATATATATATATATATATATATATATATATACAGAGAGAGAGAAAGAGAGAGAGTTTATGTATAAGGATAAAGTCGTATACAGGGTACGAGTGTGAAAAGGAGAACTTTTTTTCCGTACAAACGGGCTAACAAGTTTCGCGTAATGACGAGTTCTACGTGAGATAATGAGAAAGAGAGAGAATGATGAGGAAGGAAAAGGGATCGATGAGCGGAAGTTCAACGAAGAATGCTCTCCCGTTATACTGATTAAAGGAAACTCTGCTTCGATCGGTCTCCGATAATTCAACCTGGATGATGATGTATTTTTTCATCGATTAAACACGATACGCCAGTAAGCTCGAGTTAATGATACCACGTATATATGTACACACACACATATACATAAATAATTATATACTTAAGTATATACATAAGTACATAATATAACAGTCGTGACTTCGTTTAAATTTCTGAACAATAAAAAGAGGCATAAATATACAAAATAATACTTAACGTTTTTAAATCAATGAACATTTCAACATTAATGAAAGTTATTTTTTAAAAGTGATTTTTCCTACTTAAAAAAAAAAAATATATATATATATATATATATAGGTATAGATATATATATATATATATATATATATATATATATATATATATATATATATAGAGAGAGAGAGAGAGAAGTTATGATCATTCATACACTCTTTTCTCTTTTCTTTCTTCTTCTTTCTTTTCAAGAAGTTATCCATACGAAGTTCGCGTATAAATCCACGTATGTACCCATGTATATAACCCATATACATATAGAAACGATAAATATAGATGTGTGAGCGATGGAACGTAATCGATAGGCCGCTATTATATTTTCATCGAATTAATTAAAGACGAAAAGCGTTCGGCGATAAGCTTGAAACGGATCGATAGATATAAAAGGGAGGAATAGGCCCTTGCGTCCGCTGTTCCCGTTGATTTCAGAAGAGTATAGATGAACTAGAGACGCTTTAATATACATACCTATACGTGCCCATGTATTTACACAAAACAAAGGATTAATCGATGCTCTAATTGGCAGGCGTCAGTCACGATCTGTTGGTATCGTTGGCCCCGTCGTCTCGTTGATGAGGTTAACGAGGTACATATCTCATCTCTCTCTTTCTCTCTATCCATCTCTGTCTTTATCTCTCTCTCTCTCTCTCTCTCTCTCTCTCTCTTTCTCTCCCACTTTCTGTGTTCTAGAACTTCGATATCAAATAACTGCGAGCTCAGCGAATTTAGATTCGCACGCGACGCTCCAGTGACGAGGAGGACTATATCTTCGTGATCCGTGAAATTAACTCATAACTACCCTCACCGACGCTATTGCACAACCATCACTATTGCAAAGTTGGTTGCAAGCTCTATTTCTTGGTAAAACGACGAAGCATGTAGGTGATTTTAAAGGATAAACTTTTAAAGGACGTATCCAATTCTTTACCTCCATCGTTAACAACCGTTCATTACGTTTTATATATCGAATATTATGAGATCCCCGTCACTTACGAAATTCTTTTATATATTTGTATATATATGTATATATATATATATATATATATATATATATATATATATATATATATATATATATTCTTTTTTTGACTCATTGGAAAATAGATAAAATCGTTTAGCATGTAACTTAGTAATTGGCAGAATATGACGTTATGATTTTTATGAATATTCTATTGTAGAATAGTTATTCTTCGAAGAAAAGAATCCACGTTAGAAGTAAGGGTCGTTAATCTAAAACATAGGAAATTATTTATTTCATTTCCTTTTGCCTTTCTTGTCTTTGCTCATTTTCTCTCTCTCTCTCTCTCTCTCTCACACACACACACACACACACACTCTCTCGACCTTTCATTTTGTTTTCCCACCAGATTTTATCTGTTTTTCTTATTTCTTTTTATTTTTTTTTGTTTTAAATAAAAAAGCTTTCATTTGAAATTCACGGGTAAGATCTTTTCGCTGTTTCTCGTTAATAAATCGTGTTTCCTCGCAACTAGGAAATTTTAATCATCGTCGTTATAAGGAAAGAAAAGGTCGGTGAAGGGGAGACAGAGAAAGAGAGAGAGAGAGAGAGAGAGATACTAGAAAGTTCTCTTCGTTTAAAATGCAAGCGACATAAAGCTGACGACTGTTTCTCGAGTTAGTTTCTGTTTATGTATTTAGATATTGTGCGTTATTTAAATAACAATAATATTAATAAACAATCTAAGTTAGGAAAACAGAATGTTTGAACGACGGCATATAGTCGTATGTGAAAAATTTTAATAATTTAATATTATAAAATGTATAAGAAATGGGTAAAATAAGTAAATAGAAAATTAATTGAAAATTCAGGCTTTTCTTTTTTTTTTCTTCTTCTTCGACAGGACGTATAAGTGTTCTTTTAATATTACTGGATATTATGCCAAAATTATCCAAAATTATTTAATAATCGTCTAACTTCTTTGATTTTTATTCAATGTCTGTTCTTAGGGATTAATGCACAAATAATTCGAATTATCATATAAACCCGACGTTCCGATTCGGACAAATATATTATATTTTCTATGCAACGAAATAAAATACATTTCAACTTTTATTTTCTTTTTTCCATTTTTCTCTCGACAAAATAATATTTATTTGTATTATTTATTTATTAATAAATTACACAATGAAAGAGAGTTAATACGAAGAACGATCAATCGCATTATATTTTAATTCATATAGAGAATTCTGTATAATATCAATAAATTTAATACAACGAAAGAGCTTTAGGTAGGATACATTGAAATTATATTATCTTTCGGTCGATGTATTCCCGTTTAATTATATTCCTCATTTAATATAAATCAGCTTTCGTGAATTTTCTTCTTTTTCTTTTTCTTTTCTTTTTTGAATAACTTCATTCAGCATTCATTCCGTCGAGCATATCATTAATTAGGTGTACGATGCTGATTTGAATGGTAAAGTAGCATGGTGATCGATATACAGGAAGGAAGTAAGAAAATATTTGTTTTCTTTCGATCGAACGACACCATTTGAATGATCGAACGTTTCCATTAAAATTAAATTAATATAAAAATTTATCAAATGATTCTTTACGATAATATACGGGGTCCGGTTAATTAACGTTATCTAGAGTAACTACATTGGAAAATATTTGCCGTGTAAATAAAATGTTTCACCGCGAAACCTTTACGAAGGAGGCGTTACTCGCGTATAACAATGTGTCGCAAAAGTATACGTGTACTTTTCAAAATCGAATAAAATTATAGGCACCGAACGTGATGTTTCCAATTTTATGAATATGCATATACGTAAATAAAAGAAAAATAAATAAATAAATAAATAAATAAAAAATCATTGTAGCGAGCGCGGAGTATGGATATCGCTTTCAGCATTGATTTGATTATCAACAGAAATAAAAGGAAAAGAACAAAGGGTGGAGAACTAAAATTTATCCGATTCCAAAGGATTCGTTCGAATACATTTTCAACGAATTGAATAACATTCCTTCGAACGGTCATTGCTTATTATCCGCAGATTTTTTCCCTCTATTTCTCCCTTTTCCTTTTTTTTTTTTTTTTCTTTCGCGTTGATCACAACGACGAAATACTTCGGAGTCGTCGACATAAATCGTCGTGATACGATGGAACAAGATAACTTCGAAGTCCATTTCTCACGCGTCAAACGAAAGTTTCATCGCGCGAAGTCAATATTATAATTATAACGACGTCCGGTCGGCCGTCCTTCCGTCGTCATTCCTTTTATCGGTCCCTCGGCCGCCTTTGTAACAAGCTTACAAGCCGGATCGACCGTATCGGCTGAATTCTCTTAAGGGGGTTGACAGGTTAACTTTAGAAAGTTGCGTCGTCGAGATGGATAGCTTACTATCCAAAGAGAACGAGCGAGCCAGTGAGAGAGAGAGAGAGAGAGAGAGAGAGAGAGAGAGAGAGAGAGAGAGAGAGAGAGAGAGAGAGAGGGAGAAAGAGATATACAGCGAGTAAAGGAAAAAGAGTAGGGAAAGAGGGGGGGGGGGAAGGAAGGTAACGACGGAGGAATCCCAGGCACGTCGATACAATTTCCTCACGACGGATCCTGCTTTCTGTTTCAGAAGCTTGCGAGCCCGCTCGATAACCTGTCCTCGATGTCGAATTAAAAGAAAATAGGAAGAGTGGAGAAAGTAAAGAGAAAGATAGGGGGAGAGAGAGAGAGAGAGAGAGAGGGAGAAAAGAAAAGAGGAGAAAAAAATTATTACAAAATCAACGGGAAGACGAGAGACGAAAAGAAATCAAGGGAACAGACTTCGCGTGAAACTGATGGGACGTACGAACATAAAAAAAAAGGGGAAGGGGGGTGGAAATACTTAACCTAAATCGTTCATAATCGCCAAAAGCACTTTAATCTTCGTTCCGGGATTCACGGTAGCGGCCTCGATGGCGGCGGTGCCTCGTCGAAGTAAAATAATTGAATAAGCCGGAGGCGGAAGCTAGGCGGAAGAGTAGAAGGGGGGAGGGAGAGGGAGGAAAGGGTAGAAAGGGACAGAAAAACGTCGAGAGAGACAGACAGATAGATAGATAGATAAAGGGAGGGATAGGGGGAGAGAGAGAGAGAGAGAGAGAGAGAGAGAGAGAGAGAGAGAGAGAGAGAGAAAAGTACCTTTCGTGAGACGAAATTTATAATAATTCTATCGGCACCCACAGGGCTCTGTGAGAGGGATGATAAGGCTTCTTTCCTTTTGACTAAGAGGATGGACCTTCGTCGTTCTTTAGTCCTTTCAAGAAACGAGCAGTTAGAGAGATAAGACGTTAAGAAGAAAGAAAGAGGAGAATCGCGCTGTTCCAATTCCAAGAGGAAGAAGAAGAAGAGGACGAAGAAGGAGGAGGAAAATAATACTAATAACAATAATAATAATAATAGAAAAAAGAAAGAGAAGAACGTAATAGGGAGAAGATAATATAAAAAAAAAAAGAGTAAACTTTAAATCGAGAAGGGATAGAGAGACAAAGAGAGACGTATAGAGACACACACATATAGAAAGAGAGAGAGAGAGAGAGAGAGAGAGAGAGAGAGAGAGAGAAAGAGAGAAGGTAAATGTTATCGAGATCAGACGTTGTCTCGGAACGTTCGAGTTTTTGTCGAGCGTGAGATGGTCCTCGTGAAGCGTCGTCACAAAGGTGAAATCAGTCGGGTCAGGGACATCGAGTTGGAAGGAGGAAGTCGTCGTTGTAGTCGAGGCTGTCATTCCGATAGAAGAGTCTCGAAAACGTCGTTGGCGTCTGCGAAGGAGAGACGGAGAGAGAAGGAGAATAAATAAAAGAGCCTCGTGACGGAGGGACTTCGTACGGCCCTGGCGCGGCTGCGGCACTGCGCCCCCACAGGGGGCTCTCTGCCAAATACCCCGAATCTACCCTCTACCCCCGAACACAAGGCTCACGTGAGTAACTTTACTCTCGATTATTTTCTACGATACTACGACATGGAAAAGCGAGGAAATTGTTTTTTTTTTCTCGAGTTTCGCGTTTCTTTTTTTTTGTTTTTTTTTTTTTTATTTTTTTTTTCGAACTTTACTCGCGAGCGATGATATTTATCTATCGTGCGATTCGTCGCTCTCCAATTCCTTTCAAAACATATATATGTCACTTGTACTATTTTATGATATTATTATTATTATTATTATTATTATGGCAGTGTTTTATTCTTACCACTCGTGATTCAGTGTTGCATTCCATTGTTGTTCCTCGTGATCTATCAAGAACATGCACGATAATCTCGTTCCAACGGTAATATTACAACGAGGTTGAAAATTGTTGCAAGGAAATTCTTTTTTTTCTTTTCTACTTTTTTCTTTTTATCTTGCCGAGAGAGAAAGAGAGAAAAAGAAATAGAAAGAGAATGCGATTCGAATAATAATTTTTTTTTTCTTTTTTTAACATTTAATATCCAACGCGCCTTGCTCATTTCATATACAAAAAGCACAGTGATTAATCGAACAGTTTATAACGAGATTCCTTAATGGATGTCCAAGAAGTTCAAGGCGTTTTAATGAATAATAAATCTCGTAGCGGTCATGTAAATGAAAGCGGACGATCGTTTCGACAGGTCACACGGTTTTTTTTCCGCTCACTTTAAAGTCACCCTTGCGAAAGAAAAAGCTTCAATCTCTTTCTATCCGTTTTTATCTCCCATTCTCCTTTCCTCTTTCTCTCTTTCTCTCTTTCTCTCTCTTTCTCTCTATCTCTTTTTCTCTCTATCTCTCTCTCTCAAACTCTCTTTCTTTTTCCCCTCGAATATTTGTCCTTATCATCAAAGTGTTCTACATTGTTTTACGCTCTTTTATTAATTTTCAGTATCTATCTGTCAAAGAGAAATTACTATATCCAAATCCTCTTTAATTAATCAATTGTATATACGCAAATATGTATTTTGAGAACATGTGATTTTTATGAAATTACGCCATTCTTTTATTTGCCCGTTAAGTTATATATACTTGTTAAGTTATATATATATATATATATATATATATATATATATATATATATATAAACGTGTATAATATTAAAATTTGATTAAAAATATCTCCGTACTATCCGATTTGTTTAAATATTTTCATCGAGTTACATTGATATCATTGAAAGAATTATAATTGTGGAAGAGTGAGAATGAATCGTTGGGATTATACTAAACGAGATGTTAACTTTAAAACTAATGAAATTCGTAAATATCGTTCAATTTTGAAGTTAAGGAGTAAGGAAATGATATTAAGCCGGTTTAAAGTAGTCTCGTGTGCAAAACAAAGCGTGAAAATTTATATCAATCCGCGCTACGCCTTTTGTCGTATTTGACGTAGATTTTATAAGCTTTCTGTTAAGATTCTATGGTAACGGTCTGTTTCGTCGACGTCGTCGTCGTCGTTGTCGACGAACGACAACAACGACGACGACGAATATCTTTAGTGTATAATTCAAAAGCTTTCGAAGGAAAAGGACGGTTCGGTGACTTTCAGAAGTATCCTTGGAAAATCTAGAGACGAGCTCTATCGTTCTCTTCCTCCTTCTACTATTATTTCTCTCGAAATAAACTTAACTGAATCGTATAAATAATTGCGGGACTATGTATGTATTTCTTCGAAGCACGAATAAAGCGTGAATCGTATTAAATGATTTTTAATTTAATTGAACGGATGGACGGATTTAGACAATAACGAATGCGTATATAAAATGAACATAAATCGAGTCGTAAATTAATTCGTAAATCATAATAAATAATATATATATATATATATATATATATATATATATATATATATATATCGTCGTGAAAAGTAAAATGAAGAGAAAAGCGTTGATGTATTGATACATTGCGCGTATATATTCCTTGTATATATATACATTGGTTGAACAAGTACACATAACATACGTATGTATTATATCTACGTACAACGTGAAATGCAGATATGACATATAATATTATTTAATCGGTCATTATTTGTTTAATCAATATTCGTATATATTAAATGCATATATGAAATATATTAACATAATGAGCCAATTTTATTAGTTTCCAGTCGGAGATAAATAAAATTCAATAAGATTAATTTGGAGAGAGAGAGAGAGAGGGAGAGAGAGAGGGAGGGAGGGAGGGAGGGAGAGAGTCAAGGAATATATTAAAATTGATCAACGCTTCACGATAACCCGTCTTATATCATCGTTTATGTAATATTTATACATATTACAATAAATATTTTACGTTCTTTTATCTTCACGGTTTATGGCCGTATCGTATTGCCGTTATTATCGTTCCATTTGTGTGCCGTTACCATCCTGCTTTTCGTTGTTTGCCTTCAACTTAGGCATTACGACGTGCCCTGGATGCACTTTGCCGAGTCATACATACACGTGCAAGAGAACACGCCAGCTTCAGCTCGAGTTACGGGAGTAACGATTAGAGTCGGGCCCATTCAAGTAGCTATTTCGTCCGACGAAATAGCGATTGGGTAATCGTGGAAGATTAATACAATACATTTATATCACCGACAAATTAGAAACCGTTGCATTTCTTTCTTTCTCTTCTTTTTTCTTTCCTCTTCTTCTTTATCTTCTTCTTCTTCTTCTTCTTCTTTACTTTGTTTCGTTTCATTTTTTTCTTTTCTTTTTTTCCCTAATTACAACAAACCAATCCTTTTAAACGTTCTTGTCGACGGACTGCTTACTTTCTTCTTCTTCTTCTTCTTTTTTTTTTTTTTTATTTAATTTAACATAATTAAACCATCGAGTGTCACGCAACGCGATAGCGTTTTCACATTTATGTTGAAAAGTGTCAAAGCGTCCGACTGCGTTGCGTAATTGATGGTGTATTTGACGTGTTTTATGAAGAAAAAAGAAGGAAAAGAAGGAAAGCAAAAAAAAAAGAACGCAAAAAATACTGCTTTGACATTTTTCGACGTGAATTGAAACAGGCATTACCTCGACCCCTTTCATTTATCAACAACATATTTTCAAAGATACCTGACACTGAAATAGTCAAAATAGCGATGAGAGCTATACTTTTGTTCTGCGTTGGGCACGAATTGAAAGTCTAACATTCGCGCACTGGTCTCGAGGACATAATATTGAATACTTAATACGTTAATAAAAAAGTTCTTATTAATCGGGGGAATGGTTTTCGTTAACTTTTCAATATTTATCAGCAATGAAATAGTTTCTTCCTTCTATTTCTTTCTTTTTCTTTATTTAATCAATAGAAATTAGATAACTGTTTATTTCTAATCAATATGATACTTGGTTCTGTTACTCATTAATAAATTATTCGATATCGTGAGTTATGTTAGAAACCGATACTACTCTAATACAATGTTTTACACGTTCGTTATCAGATCGAGGAGTTCTTTTTTTGTTTTTTACGTGATAATGTATCATGTCCTTAGTTAAAATTTGTATACTTCAGCTGAAAGAAATGCTAATGTCATTGCATATCGCGGGTAAGTAATTAGGATAGTAGGTTGCTTGTCGTTGAATTGAATACATTTTACATTGTTTTTCCTTCATACGATTTCGTTC